>JBBPQC010000022.1:0-72660 GCA_038092295.1 Leccinum arenicola | reverse complement strand
TTTATTGTGCTTGACTTTTATTTTGTCCAATGGCGCCCCCCAGTGGACAAAATAAAAGTCAAGCACAATAAAAAAAAATGTACACAAAAAAAAAAAGTTTGCCAAAAAAAAACATAACATCGCCCAAAAAAAACATAGGATTGCCAAAAAAAAACATATCATCACCAAAAAAAATTGATTGATGGCCCAAAAAAAACATATCATCGCAAAAAAAACAGTTGATGGCCAAAAAACATATCATCGAAAAAAAAAACAATTGATGGCCCAAAAAAAACATATCATCGAAAAAAAAAAGGTCACGGCCCGATCATCCTTGATAGCACGTGATCTCTCAGACGGAGGACCGATTTCTGCACTCTCGTCTGACATGGTAGGAGAACGGCCAGCGGGAAATACATTCAACACAAGTTAATACAGTAGATTAAGCAAAATTTATAGGGAAGAGCATGGGTCCAGAGTGCGGGTATGCAAGGCTGGGTACGTGCGGGTCACAAGATTGTGACCCACAATCATACCGTGTTGTGACCCATACCCGTAGTCATCATACCCGCGGGAACGTAGCTGGGCGAGCGGAGGCAAAGGGAACGAGAGCAAGACGATGACGTGTGGTGACCGTCGTGCATTCTCGGCGGAACGAGAGTGCGCAGCAGTCGCCTCACGCTGTCATTGGTGCCAGATTGGGGCACACGTTATCGTTGACATTGCGCATGAGGGAGCGCGTGTGCACGCATTGTCGTCATCCATGCCCTTGCGTCGAGGGGGAATACGCTGGTGGTGTGAACGAGGCTGGGATGGGATGGGTGAGGGAGGGAGAGGGAGAGAGGCATTGTCACGGTCGACATCGCGGATGAGGCGATGTGTGCGTGTGCAGTCGGCGTCACACCGTCGCTGCGTCGTCGTCTTCGAGTCGTCATCGTCATTGTCATCGTGGTCGCGTCATTTGTCCATCAGCAAACCAGTGATAGGCTGTGCAGAGCTCCACAGATTTGTGCAGCCTCACAGATATTGCAGCAACTTGAAGGTACCTAGTATTGTAGACATTCACAGTTCTTTGTAAGGGCTGTAGACAATTCAGTGTCATGACTCAGTCGAGCTGCTGTGCATCACTCGACAGAATACACAGATACATTGGCTCCCATGCACTCCACACACTGACTTCCACTGGGAAGGTCTTCACAGTGCAACACCGTGACTGCACAATCATATTACCAATCATCATCACGGCCTTAGATAATCATCTTACTAATCATGGTATGATTCATACTATCATATTTAGCATGGCAGTACCGGTATCTTTGACCGGAAATGATCACAGGACACAGTGGGTTTCTACTACTAGTCTAGCAAAGGTTGGAAATCAGCATCAAACGCCACAATGGTCCCCAACTCATTGAGGGGTTCCCTGTGAATATTAGTGACATGAGTGTGGATTCAAATTTTCATGAGCTGAACATACAGAGCAGAAACGGCCCAGTCGATTCTGAGTGCTTTTGTCTTTGCGGCATGTTTCGGACCTTTGTCGATGGCAAGTTGCATGGAATGGAAGCTGGCATAAATCTTGGAATAAGCCGTGTACTCAAATGTTCGATCTTGTCGAACGCCAGTCACGGTATATTCATCAAGAGCAGCTCGGATCTATCAAATATGTCAACCAATAACTTTAGTAAATGGGGACACGAAATTACCGCGGTAGCTGCCAAACAAACGGTGACCACAGGTAGGGTACTGCACGGGTATGGTTGACCCGCCACGGGTCACGGGTATGGGTACCACGGGTAGGGGTATGGGTTGGTATTGTTGTACCCGCACATTATCCGTTACCCGTGGCCACGGGTAAAGGTACCCATGCAGGTTGATGGCTGTGACCTGACGACACTAAATGCTCCGTGACAGACTGACAGTCTTCAACCTTAACCCTTTAGAGGTTAAAGACTGTCCATATCTACAGACAAACAATACATCATAGTCACGGTATACATATGTTGAAAAAAAAGAGAAAATATCACGAAAACTTCCGTCTACTACACCGCCGTGACTGCCATGGCAAGCAAACGAGTCTCCCGGCCCACAGAGAAGGTTCTTGCTCTTGACCGGGCCCGCAACGGGAAGCGACGTGGCAGTGATGACGAGAACGGCGAGAACGTGGCCAAGAAGCAGCGCACACAAAACGGCCAACCTCGTAACACAGTGCCGGCGAACCGTGCATCTGACATGATGAGCACACACAAGAACAAGCCCAGGGACAGCACAACACCTACCGAGTCAGGCTCAGGCTCTGATCTAGCCCCGGACCCACAGCCCTCCGAGTCCGCCGAGTCCGCGAGTGAGGAGGAGGTTGAAGAGTCCTCTGACACGGAACTAGGTATGCTCATATTATTGTCAGTACATTCATTGCTGACGCGACCACAAGAGCGCATGATGATAGATTGGAAATCTAACATCTATGCTTTTTTTGCTCCGGTACCGGACATCGAGTATGTCAACGGCCGGCGCTGTCACGTCTTCAAGTGCTTGGGCAAACATTGCAAACATGCAGTGCGCCGGTTCCTTGACAAAGCGGACAAGTCGTCCACCGGCAACATGCACAAGCATGTCAAAGCTTGCTGGGGCATGGAGGTCTTGAGTTCTATCAGCGGCGCTTGTACGCTCGAAAGCGCGCGGCAGGGTATAACGAGCTACAAGGCTAACGGGTCAATCGTATCAGCACTAAACGTCAAAGGAAAAGTGACTTACTCTAACAGGCAGTCCACGAAGACGGAGACGAGAGTTCAAATCGTCCGATGGGTCGTTGAAAACTTACGACCGTTCGAAATCGTACAAGACCGCGCGTTCCAGTTTTTAATGAAAACCGGACGCCCAGAATATTACTTACCGCATCCGAGTACCGTGTCGCGCGATGTCAAAGTCATTTTTGGGCGGGCACGCACCAATATTGCTACAATGCTGCAGGTTAGTTGGTGTCATACGGGTTGCAGAGATGTTGATGCATACCTTATCAGAAATACAACGGTGAACTTAATTTCACGACGGATTCTTGGACGTCGCCGAACCACAAGGCGCTTGTTGCATTCGCCGTCCATTTGGCTGTGGACGGTAAGCCGCGTTCATACATCCTCGATGTGGTCGAGGTAGCGAAGGTGAGCGATGAGTCACGCTGACGTGTCACATACCTGAGACTCCGTACTCAGTCGCACAGCGGCCATACCCTTGCTGAGACATTTGCAAAGGTCCTGAACGAATTCGGGATATCAGATAAGGTAGGCAAAGAGTATAGTAGACATGAAACGTACCTGAAACGAGCCCATAGATTTTGGGTGTGACAGCGGACAACGCGTCATCAAATGACACGATGACGGAGGACCTGAGCGACTTGGTGGCCCATTTTGGTGGCCATTCTAGTCGTGTACGATGCGTGCTTCACATCACCAACTTAGTCGCGAAGAGTCTATTGAGACCATTCGACTCACCAAAGAAGAAAGGCGGCCGAACGAATGTCGGCGTTGAAATGGACACCGCTGGAACCCAAGACTCGAGCGACTCGAGCGGCGACGACGACGAAGGAGGCCAGGAGCTGGAAGGGCCTGGGGATATAGAGAAAGAGGCGGACAATCTTGATGGGTGGGTTGACGAGGCTGAGGAGTTGAGTCGAGACGAACGTGTGCAGCTTGAGGCACATGTCCGTCCACTGAAGTCGATCCTTGTGAGAGTAAGTGCAAAAAAGAAAAAGGGAAACGTACCACTGAATAGGAAGCAGGTACGCAAGCTGGCCTTCAAGATTATCCATTCGACCACTATTCTTCTGCCAGCTTGGAAGGCGACGGTGGAGGAGTTTCAAATGCCCGTGAGAATAATTCCCCGAGATGTTCCGACTCGTTGGAATTCGACATTCGATATGGCCGACTTCGTCTTGCAATACCGCGGGCCCATCGACGCCATCACCGATAAGCGGAAGCTCAAGCTCACCGACTGCAGCCTGGACAACGACGAGTGGGTCTTGTTGACCCAGCTGCGGAACGCGCTAAAGGTGCGCTTCCATTCGTTTCACGTGGTGTGACACTCAGTCACAGGTCACACAGATCCTCAAGGACGCAACACTATTCTTCTCTCGCGACACCCCCAATCTCGCCATGGTCATCCCGGCCATGGACTTCATCGACAGCTCATTCACAGACAACATACACACGCAGGATGTTCATGTCAGCCCGGCCATTCGAGCAGCACTCCGACTTGCCAAGAAAACACTCAACCGTTACTACACCCTTACGGACGCCTCAAACGTTTACCGCATCGCCATGGGTATGTTCCTGTTACGCTCCTTCACCGTTGATCAACCTACTAACACGGAACAACTGCAGTTTTACATCCCTGCCACAAGATGGACTATTTTCAAGACGCTGGATGGGAACCAGCATGGATTTCAACAGCGCGCCAGCTCGTTCGCGACACGTTCGACGAATCATACGCAATACACTGCACTGACACGGCATCCAACTTCAATGACTCCGGCACGGATGGAGAGGTCCGTTTCAAATCCTCGGGTATAATAGTATGCTAACATGGCGTGCACAGACTGCCGGGGGCGGTACAAATATGTTCGACAGTCTGCCTACTCTCACAAAACACTTACGTCCAACAGACGAACTGGACTCCTACCTTTCAACCGGGGTCGAGGGGTTCAATAATGTGAAGGATGTTGTCCAATGGTGGCATGATCACCGGGGTACTTACCCTTGCCTGTCCCGTATGGCACTGGACCATTTAACAATCCCTGGTACGTGTGAATGGATTAATGAGTCCTGACATGAGCTAATATACAATGCTAGCTACATCCGTTGATGTCGAACGTCTATTTAGCCGCGGCCGAATGCTTTTATCTCACACGCGCAACCGGCTATCAAGCCAATCCATCCGGGCTATCCTATGCCTTGGTTCTTGGGGCTTTCATACGTTTGTCGGAAGTACTGATCTGCAGAAGCTTGCATCATTGCAGGACATTGAAGGTGATGAGGATGTTGTATTGGATGATAACTGGGATGGTATTCAGCTAGAGTAGTTAATTTTTTGTCCGTCGTATGATGAAACCGCACACTTGTTTGCACTTAAAAATAGATACCCGTGGGTTAATCCATGGGTTTACCCCTCACGGGTATTGACCCACAGTACCCGTGCACGGGTATATACCCTTGGCATGGGTACGGGTTTTAGACGGGTACGGGTACGGGTTGGGCTAGGATACCCACGGGTATACCCATGCAGTACCCTAGGTGTTGTGGATCCCAGCGAGACGTATGACAGATATAACATTCTTCGAGATGCGTAAACGGTCCAGTAAAAGCATGGCACGAGTTGGGGCACATGTCGTGTTGAATGGCCTCGACACCTGTGTGAATGGCTATCAACCGTTCGACGTTACGGTGGGACTGGATATCTTCAACGACGCCAGGTATGTGCTTGTAATTGGCTTTGAGCGATCGGACTACACGGTCATATGAATCTTGAGACGCATGTTCAAGGGCTAGGTAGGTTGAGATAGAATGGCGGATACCCGGGCTGGGAATGTTGAGGGGAATACCTGGGGGGTTTCGAAGCCGTTCAAGAGCCCCATCGCTGAGTGAAGCAATCGGGTCGGAAATCGATGCGTTTGCGAGGGTAGCAACGAATGCCATGGTGTCCGTCATGGCTTTGAACTTGGCCAAGCCGAGGAGCTCTGTGATGTCGACTCGAGGCTGCCTCCTTCTTTGGTACACAATAGCACGTCCATCGGGTTGGTCTGGGGCCAGACTGGGCTCTCGAGGTGGGGAAGGAGACCTTGAACGACTCGGCGAAGGTTGATGAGGTGGAGGAGGTGAATGGCCCTCCAAGGGGGGGAATGGAGGCCTGGGGGGGGAACGAGAATGAGAATGTGAAGGACCAGGAGAGTGAGACGGCGATGGGATGTCCAGGTCCAAGTCTATGTCGACAGGGCTTGTCTGAAAGGTTTGTGTGAGAGTAGGCTACAAGAAAACGAAGTGATCTTACCGTACGACCACGTTTTGAAGTTTCTGGACGTGAATCCGAGTCTTCCGATGGTTTCCGGGATCGCTTCTGAGTCGGCAAGACATTGTTGCGTCTGCGAGCAAGCATTCCTCTCGGACGACGACTAGAAGAGCCCGGTATGTTTTCGTACTTGGCTGCCTGGATGCGCTCACGTTCCTCATCAGATTCAGCATCTTGTAGATGGCAAAAGAATGTCGTCTTCGAGACGATATGAGCCTGACCAAAGCCATGCCGTTTGCAGATACAATTGAAGCGTTGATTCGACGGTTCTTCCGAGTCTTGGTGGTCCTGTGGCTCCATAGCATCAAAGGGGAGTAAAGACACGGCTGCGAGCCTGCAACGACGCTGGATCAATCGATAAGGCCTCTGCGGGTAACACCGTGACTGGCACCGGGCCGGCGTTGCAACGTTGTATAGATAGTTTCAGTGCCGGATAAGGAAATTGCGGATGCCATGCACTGGCAATGCAACGTATGCAACATCGCAACTTGCAAACGTTGCACGTTGCACGCGTTGCAGAGCAAGTGGCAAGATTGTATTGCAATCTGGCAATGTTGCGTCGAGATATGTTGATCAATTTGAAATATAATTATTTTGACATTCGGTAACAGATATCAACATACAAAACATATATAATCATCCGATATCAGGCCTGATCAGAGCGAGTTCTCACTGGGGATCATGGTCGAGCTCAAGGTGGCAGCTGTCCAATAGATGCATTGTGGCATCTGGTACCGAACTTCTGTATCCTCTTCAAGAGGATGCGGTGATCAATCTTAATAACACATTAGCAGAGGACCCAGCCTGGAAGGATTCGAGACAAAAGTTGCCGCCTGCCAAAGTTGAAGAGAAAAGCAAGGCAATGTACAGAGAGTAATCAAAAATCCTCACAAGCGACCCTACTAGTGGGCGACTTATCGACCAGATGAACCTACCGGTGACCCACCAAGAACCAACACGGTTCGCAGCTTACAACTTGAAGCTACAAGGGTCAGTGAGAGATGAGTGGATTGATGTAGCAGGGTTTCCGGGAAATGAAATGTAAGAATGCACCTCTATAGCTGATCGAGTCCGATCACGCATGCAACAATAACCGCACGAAATGACCAAGCCTGATGACCAGTCTGTCGGACGGCTCGAACGAGGCAGTTTGAACTGCCGGGTGTGTTCATAGATTGCGAAACAGCCGCAGCGTACCCTCAAGTTGAAATACACTCGACCTCGGTAAGATGCCAGACTTCACAACATTCATTTACCGAACTTTCCAACTTGAAATATCATTCCTATACCGAAACCAAGTACATGAGCAGGACATTTTCTTCAGGCGTGTGTGTATGCTAGTGGATTTTACCTCGGGGATATTTCCACACCTTCAAAGAGCTAGCTTGAACTCCAGCACCACATCCTCCCCAAGATCATACACCTTTTCTAAACGTAGACCAGCTGTGGATCTTGAAAGAAAGGTGATAAATGCTTAGATAGACGAATAGAGCAAAGGCGACAATGACTTACCCCAACGCGATCAATTCTTCCAGCATCCGCTCCTTCGCATTGAAGCCGACCCACATTTTCAGGTCTTGTTGATACCTCCTGTTACTTCCGTTCCCAAAGTTAGGCAATAACGGTTCGGGAGCGACATCTATGCCAAATGATTTCGCATTTGGATCGCGGACAGCGGGAGTCAAGGCATACTCGTCTAATTACAGTGCAGGAATTAGGCATATCAGGCCAAATGGAAGATAACGAAGACAAGGGCGTACGGATTAGCAACCGACTATGAGGAGCCATTGCACTCTTCACGTTCCTGAAGATAGTTGCAGCCTCGGTGTCAGGCCAATTATGAATGATGTGACGGAGCTAAACGAACATCAGAATTACAGTCAGGTCGATCCACAAGAAACCGAGATAACTAATGCGTACATAGTATGCGTCCTGGCCATGAACAGGGCTTCCTTCGAAGAAGTTTAGAGGAACGAGTTCAACCTGGTTGTTTTGCAGCGCCTCAGGCGCGTCCTTCGCCCAGACCTTCGTCATGAGGTAGATTTAGCACTCTTTGATTGTTACAAGACAGCTGCCATGAAATGCACAGACGAGCCGACTGGATTTTTTTTCTAAACGTAGACCCTCACATCTTTGGCCTGTGCGAGTACTTCAGGTAAATCTTGATTAACGATCTTGAGGTGTGGGTATATTCTCGAGAGAGGGATAGAAACTGTCCCGAAACTGGCGCCGACATCGCAGAACGTCTTTATTTCGTTCCATGGATAGTCTAGAATCAGAGTGTTGACGGTGAAGACAAATCGAAGAAATTGTGTACTTACGGTGCAAAATGGAGAGAGAACCCATAACAGAGTTGATACCGATCATAGCGCGGTGAAAGGTCTATTGAAGGATATTGAAGGCATCCATGAAACCATGACTAAAATTCTTACTTTGCGTTTTTCGTCCTAGATAATTGTACAGGGCGGGGTCAGATAACAAAAAGAGAGCCCATGCGATAGGAAATCAAAAGGAGAGACCACTTACCCCATCCAGTAGATCAAAATAGCCACTCTTTAAACCCTTCTTCTTGAACGCATACATAAGAGGTGCCATATCCGGGCTGTAACTTGTCGCATAGCCTGGTTCTGTCATTGTTTCATACAATACAGGTGCAGCATGGGAAACAGACTCCTCCGCTACACGTAGGAGGGCGCCTGTGTCGGAACTCGAGACTGTAACAAGTGACAAACGGTTATTGCAAAAAACATTCGGTTCGACTGAAGCCGAGAATAGTTTTAAAACATCAGATGTGTGCGCTATTGGGGGAATGAAATACATGCCTTCAGTGAAGCACCCCTTGGTTGCAAGCAGACGAAGCACACGAGATAGCTTGCCCTTGTCCAGATTGACCACTTTTGCAAGCTCATCCACATGCAGACCGTTTGGATACTTCTCGAGCGCATCCGCAACCTGTGCACGAACAACGACACCTACACACGTCGACTCAAAAGTTGTGACACACTATGATGGGAGAGGCCACTCGGTCAGCTTTGCAGTCGAAACTTCTTAATATATGACTTACATTGAACATTGTGTGCTGAGGTGGTGCCAAGGATGCACATAACTGCTGACAGGCACCCTCGAGCGACCTCACAGCTTTCTTCAGCGCGATGGAATCGATCGCAAAATCGATGGGGTGATATGTCTTGGAGTGGATCGTAGGAACATCATTACCACCTTTCTTGTACTCTGCGATGGCTTGGCGGGCTGACGCATTGATGATCTCGAGGATAGCTTCCAGCTGGGCTTCAGCTGACATCGTGAAGAAGGGGATGAAAGCCCGAGGGAAAATCGAGTGTTGTGATTTCTAGCCCCCATCATTCCCAGCTTTAAGTCCCATCCGAGTGACGATAACGATTAGTGGCGCGCACTGCAAACCCAAACACACAGCCAACGGCGGTGAAAAAATAGAAGGAAATGAAATTCCTTTGATTCCGTGTCACAGGCCACCTGAAAGCCACTTGCCGACATACTTGTTTATCTAGTTCTCCACCAATCACGCCTCTGAGATTGGAGAGAAAATGAAACTCCATCACTTACCCAAAAGGGTGAACCCTGCACGCCCTTTGAAGAGGCCCTCGGATAAGTAGCTTGAGTTTTGTTGCCAAGGGCATGGATCGAATAGCTGAGCTAACTAGCGCGAAATTGATCAGACTGTGGCCCAGTGGTTCTCCGAGACAGGAAAGTGCATTAACGCAGTGACAAAACTAGATGGTTGCTAGAGACGAATCGATGACCGCCTAGATCTCAGGTCCAGGCTATGCAAGGCTGAAATTAAACATCAAGAAAGATCGAAATTCTCGGTGACTAAACATTGGCAAATCGTACTATTCGGTGCCCCGGCGGCGGGCAGCCCTTGACCGTGCATCAGTAACTTGAAGTATAAGTGCGTGTTGAGAGTAGATCCATGGCTAACCTTTCAAATCAGCAGATTGAAAAACGGCCTGGCTCAGCCAGCTCTGACAGGCTGTTTGCTAGTAACAGCTAGTTGCTCGAGTTAAATGATGAAGTCCATAACCGTCCTAGTTGAACGTTTACTCCAACAAACTTGAAGTTGATTATTCCGGGTGGCTGGAGCCTGGGTGGGAAATTGGTACGCCGTTGCTTCCCACAGTTCCACACGTGCCAGTGCGTGCTGCGGTTGTAGATATCAAAAGATGCCAAAGGTCTAATGCGATGTGCATCATGGCTGCCAAGACAACACTACACACTAGAAGACTCGCAGCAGCCGAGTCTCAACTCATTGCTGCAGCTGGCTGCTAAGAGATAAGTCGCCGTGCGAGTCCGGCGAGGCCGCAACCGTCGGACTTGTCACTTCTTGCACAAAGAATTATCCGTGCTTCCGGATCAGCGTTTCAGCTTCAGGAAAATCATTGATACGATGCAGAAGAGTTTCCCGGGCGTGCCAGAATGTGTGCATGGCGGCGAGTCTTATCATCGATCCCGGCGACCAGGCGCCAGTGACTCCATAGCCGCACGAGGCAACTTAGTCATCGGCGACGTCGCGGCGCGTCTGGTTCGTGTCTGGTTCGTGGACTCGGGGTATCATATATCAGATACATACTAGTAGCCACCGGAGCGTAGCATGTCCACACAGCTAGTTGACATGCAATAAATTTTGTTTTCTAATTTTATCATTCCCGATGAGTCGACAGTAGTAATGTACACGCCCCTTCAGAATACATGACATATCAAACTCTGAGCTCGAGTCTCAGAGTCTCAGAGTGCTCAAATGGTAATATTACAACCGTTGTGTAAAGTAGGTATGGATGTCATAGGAAGGACACGCTGACCTTTGAACACCTTTCTGGGCCGTCACATGGCCACTCTGAATTCCAGTACCACAGACTCTGCCAGATCCTACACCTTCTCCAACCGTAGACCGGCTGGAGACCTGCGTGTACAACAAAAAATGAATAATGCTGAAACGAACAGGAACAAGTCGAGTAATTGCGAAAAAAAAAGACTCACCCCAACGCAATCACTTTGTCCAGCATCCGCTCCTTCGCATTAAAGTTGATTCACGCCTTCAGGTCCTGTTGATATCTCCTGTTCCTTCCGTTCCCAAAGTTTGGCAACAAAGGTTCAAGCGCAAAATTGATTTCACATTGGAGTAGCGGTCAGTGGGGGCGAGGCCATAGTCGTCTATTTACAGGGCAGGCCCATTATGCATGTCGGGTTGAATAGATCGTTGATGTAAGTGAAGACTCGGTATACGAATCAGCAACCGACTATGATGAGTCATGGATGGTCACAACCTCGGCATCTGGCCAGTCATGAATAATGTGACAGTCTACAGAGCTAGGTGAACATCATAACCAAAGTCAGCCCGATCCAAAATAGATAAAAACGAAACCAGAAACGTACGTAGTATACGTCCTGTCCATGGACAGGACTTCCATCAAAACAGGCTAGCGGAACGAACTCAACATTTTTATTTTTCAGCGCCTTGGGTGCGTCCTTAGCCCAGTCAGTCCTACATAAGTTATGAAGGGAGAAAGTTCAGCTATTCTTAATCGATATGAGGCGAAGACAGCTGCTTTCGGATGCAGACAAATTGAGAGCGAGAATATATCATCCTTCGCCTGTGCCAACACCTCGGGGTAAATTATCTTCAGGTGCGAATACATTTTCGAGAAAGATGGAGAAATTACCCGAAAACTGGCGCCGACATCGCAAAGACTCTTCATGTCATTCCAGATAGCCTGGAACAACAATTTCAACGACAAAGATAAATCCGATAGCAGAAGGAATTTATAATTACGGTGCAAAATGGAGGGTGAACCAACGACATAGTGAAGTCCAATCATGGCAGGGTGAGATGTCTATTCTATGACTTTGGACGAATCAATACCGAAATGACGACTTTAAGACTTAAAGATTCCCTACCTTGCGTTTCTCGTCAAGAGTTCGATGTCATATGTCAGAATACAAGAGGTAAGCGACTTACCCCATCCAGTAAATCAAAAAAAAAACCCTTCTTCTTGAGCGCATACATAAGGGGTGCCATATTCGGGTGGTAACTTGTCGCATAGCCCGGTTCTGTTGTTGTTTCATACGATACAGGTGCACCATGGGAGACAGACTCCTCCGTTACACGCAGGAGAGCACCTGTGTCGGAACTCGAGACTGGCAAGTGACAAACGGTTATTGCAAAAAACATTCGGTTCGACTGAAGCCGAGAACAGTTCCAAAATATCAGACGTGCGCGCTGTTGGTGGAATGAAATCCATGCCTTTAGTGAAGCAGCCCTTGGTCGAAAGAAGACGAAGCACGCGAGATGGCTTTCCCTTCTCAAGATTGACCACCTTTGCAAGCTTATCCACATGCCATAAGCCCAACCGGATACTACTTCTCAAGTGTACCCGCAACCTATGCACGGAGAACGACGCCTACATGTGTCGACTCAAAGGTCGTGCCATGCTATAATGATGGGAAAGGCCACTCGGTCATCTTCGCAGTCGAAACTTTTTAATATATGACTTACATTGAACATGGTGTGCTGAGGTAATGTCAAGAATGCACATAACTGCTGACTGTCAGGCACCCTCGAGCAAGCTCGTAGCCTTCTTCAGCGCCACTGTGGTATCGTTTGACGAGCCGACGTGTCGATTATCTCCAGGAGAGCCTCGAAGAGGCAAAGCAAGAATGTTGGAGTCTGGAGCCCCCATCATGTCCTGACCTGATGATGACAGATGATGATACGCCACGCGCACCACGAAATGTACGTTTACTCCTTCAGCATGAATGCCGCCGAGAGGCTTTAGCCTTTCATAGAAAGGATGGAGTGACCCCGGGCCGGGATAGGTAGCCGGCGGTGTTCAAAATTGAAGAAAAACGACACGTCCACGTCCTAATTGGACGCCAAGCAGTAAGAAAAACGATAAGTATCAAACCAGCCTCGATGATGCGGCGCGGGTAAATTGTGGCGTGGGTAAATTGACACTCGTCGCGGTCGAGTTGCATCCTTCCTGCCAATGCGGTCCAGCTTATCCTTCACTGGCGAAATTGAGATCGTCGAGGACCATAATCATGTACTGAGGTCCAGACGGTATGGCGTGTGGGTCCAGGGGTGTCCGGAGGGCTGTAGAATTAATCTACCCACACCACTGCAAAACGGAAGCCGGACCGGTGTCATATGAGTTTCCCCGAAACCTGAGGCTCCTAAAGGGTCCAGGAACGCGTCCACGTCCTAAACTTGGACGCCCTCCTAGTACTATAGTCCAGGTTTGGTATCAAAAGCCTCTTGAAACAGTCTCAAATTATCCCATGGGCATTGAAATTTGATGCATGATGTGCTAGCAGTTGGCTTGACAAGCCAAATTGAAGAATGCTCCGGGAAACCCATTGGAATCTATCAAAACGCGAACAACAAAGTTAAATGCGAGTAAAAGATGGATTCGGCCCAGATGAATGCATATAGACCAGGCTATGCAGGGAATTTCACGCGACGTCACGGAGGCGGCTATGTTCAGTTCTTATGATCATCATTTGAAGCGCTGTCGAGGCTCCGCGTTGTCCGTGATCCCAACCCACCCTATGTACATAACAGTCATCTGATGCATCAGCTTACTCAGTCTATGTTTCATTAATTCTCCACCTGACCCGGGTCACCGGCCGTTTACAGTAAAAGCTCACCGAGTCGGCAGCCTCACACCGTAGTCTTCCAGACATGATTTCTCAAGTTACTTCAGATCGTTTTTCCTTCTTTCACACCATGACTAAGACTGTGGCACTATTACTGGTCATTTATCTCTTCGCTTACCCTCTTATGACTCTTATCGCAATAACCTTCTACCTTACGCGACCCTTGCCTTATTCCTTCGTGCAGAACCTCAGTTCCCTGTCGGTCACTCGTCTGGTCTCGGCCATAGATACAGTGTGCGTCACACTATTTTATTCAGTATTTGTAATTGCATATACAAGTTTACAGCGACTCCAGAAAGTGAGGAATGTACCCAAAATGTACCCAAAATGTACCCAAAATGTACCTTGTGAATTAATGGTCGCTGGCATTTCTAGACCGTCAAGTAACCATTCTGAACTCCAGAACCACGTCCTCCCCAAGATCATACACTTTTTCCAACCGCAGACCGGCTGCAGTCCTTTAACAACAACAAAAGGTAAGCAGGGGCGAGACGAAGCAGGGACAGGTCAAGACAAAGCAAAACCAGTGACTCACCCCAACGTAATCAATTCGTCCAGTGTCCGCTCCTTCGCGTTGAACATGACCCACATCTTCAAATCCTGCTGATACTTCCTGTTACTTCCGTTCCCAAAGCTAGGCAATAACGGTTTAGGTGCGACGTCCATGCCAAATAATTTTGAATTGGGATCGCGGACAGCGGGGCCCAATGCATACTCGTCTATTTTCAACGCAAGAATCAGGTAGGGATAGGCGATCAGTGAAAGCGAGGACGTACGAATCAGCAACCGACTATGAGGGGCCATGGCACCCCTCACATTCCTCATGATGGTCGCAGCTTCAGCATCAGGCCAATTGTGGATGATATGACGGAGCTGCAGGAGCATTAAAACTGAACTCAGTCCAATCCGAAGGAAATAGGGGAAATGAACACGCACATAGTACACGTCCTGGCCATGAACAGGACTTCCTTCGGAGAAGTCTAGAGGAATGAATTCAACGTGATTATTTTGAAGTGTCTCTGATGCCTTGGCCCACACCTATGTTGCGAAGGGGGAAAAAATTAGCTCCTGTTGATCATTATACGATTTGAGAATAGCTGTCCTGCAATATACAAACAAACTGATTGAGACGTATACTCACATCCTTTGCCTGTGTCAACACCTCGGGCAAATCTTGATTAATGATTTTCAGATGGGGGTACATTGCCTTGAGAGGTAGAGAAACTGCGCCAAGACCGGAGCCGACATCGCAGAAGGTCTTCACATCATTCCACGGATAGTCTGAAATAATAATATCGACGGTAAAGGCAGATCGAGGAAATCGTGTGCTTACGATGCAAAATGGAGAGAGAACCCATAACAGAGTTAATTCCAATCATAGCGCGATGAAAGTCCTGTTCAAGGATGTCGGAGGCACTCATGAAAGTATGGCCAAACTTCTTACTTTGCCGCGTTTCTCGTCCTGAAGAATTATACAGGACGGAGTCAAGGCGATAGGAGATAGGAGATTGAAAGAGGAAATGACTTACCCCATCCAGCAAATCAAAATAACTACCCTTGAAACCCTTCTTCTTGAGCGCATACATCATGGGTGCCATATTCGGATGGTAACTCGTCGCATAGTCTGGTTCCGTCATCGTTTCATAAAATATGGGTACGCTTTGAGAAACAGCATCCACGTCAACACGGAAGAGAGCCCCTGTGTCGGAACTCGAGACTATAACAAGTGACAAGCGGTTATTGGCAAACACATTGGGTTCGACTGAAGCCGCAGATGAGTTCAAAACAACAGATCCGAGTGCGTTGACGGGGGATTACAATGTTACCTTCAACGAAGCACCCCTTGGTCGCAAGAAGGCGAAGTACACGGGCAAGCTTTCCCTTCTCTAAACTGACCAGCCTCGCAAGCTCATCCACGTGGAGACCGTTTGGATACTCCTCTAGCACGTCTGCTACCTGGGCACGAAGAACGACGTCCACACATGTCGACTCAAAGGACGTGACAAGCTAACAGGAAAGGTTATTCAGTCATTTCTTCCGTTGTAACTCTTTTGTATACGACTGACGTTGAACATTGTATGCTGAGGTGGTGCCAACGAGGCACATAATTGCTGACAAGCCCCCTCGAGCGACCTCACAGCTTTCTTTAGCGCAATGGTATCGATCGCAAAGTCGATGGGATGATATGCCTGGGAGTGGATCGTAGGAACTGCGTTACCATGTTTCTTGTACTCTGCGATGGCTCGGTGGGTTGACGTATTGATGATTTCAAGGAGAGCTTCAAGCTGGGCTTCGGCTGACATAATCGAGGGAGAGCAAGCACGAGAGAGTCAAGAGGATGGATTTCGAGCCCCGTCGTTCCCCTGTTTTGAGTCTCAGACCGACAATAATGGGAAGACTAGCTTGTTCTTGTTTTGCACGAATGCTGATTTGAAGCAACACCAAAGTTCTGGTAATACGGCGACCTGCAAATAACAGCCAGCGCTGGAGGCCGTAAGAGAAGCAAACAACTTTGTGTCACGGAAACAATTCGTCAGCTTATCATGCCATCATGGGGCCTGGGCGCGGAATACGATCAACTAATCGCAAACCCGAAAATGGCATCGTTTCAAGTTCCTCTGGCGAAGCGTAGATAGCAAAGTTAGACGATTGCCAGAGTTGGATCGGTGACCACCCATATCTGGTCCAGGCTATGCGCTGTGTAGGGAGCTGAAAGTCTGGGCACCGAGGGAGAAGCTGCAACTGAGCGTTGTGCGGTACCGCGGTGCCCCAAGTTCAACAGCCCAGTGAGCGCCATAGTGTTCATTACCTAAAAAGGTAATTGGGATGAATCTCATTCAGAACCCTTGCCGATTCGACAAGCACTACCGTCGCCTCCAACATCAACGGCTTCTCTATTCATGGACCACAGCGTCAGGATATCTGATGAATTGCCCACGAAACGGCTCCACGTTTCTGGGATTACATCCACAATAAAACAAGCTGACCTTGAGCGTCTGTTGTCTTCGTTTGGAAAGGTCAAGGCAATGGACGGGTTTGGTGCACGGGATGCCTTCGGGGATCTAAGAAAATTTGTTTTCGTGACGATGGAAATAGACGCAAAGGCATTGAAAAAGTGTGAGTCTTTTACGCTGGAATGTGGGATGTATTCGAGTCACTTTGTCAAAAAAGCTGAGCCTTGCATGTCGGAAATAGGTCTGAATGCGCTTAGTGGATCGACATGGAAAGGAGCCAAGCTTCGCATTGGTGAAGCGAAACCCGACTTCCGGGAACGGTGTGTATGTTTCACTGATGCTGACCTTGTGCGTCTTTGAATAATTGGCAACCCTAGGCTTGCCCAAGTCAATTCTCTACCACCGCCGCCTATTCGACCGAAACGAACACATGCACGCAACTATGGCTACCCCTCGTCCTCTCTGCCGCTGAATCCGCTTTCTTCAGTTGCTGCCGCGTCTACCCCAGGATGGATCGTGACTCCTTCCGGCCGTGTCATTCGTCCTATGCGAATGAGACCTGGACGACCCTTGGAGCCTACACGCAGTGAGCTCAGCGCCTCAAATGTGCACCGCGTGAATGAAAAGGTGAAGAATCGGATCAAGCCACCGCCAGTACGCGCCCGTCGGCGCCTCATAGATCCTACAAATTGGGACTCGGTATATCTCAAAGGCGTGTTTCTGGATGCCGTTTCTGTCCCTTTACCCACATCGGAGGAATTTTCCAGCAACATGAAGCGCGATGCCACGGATGAAGAAGATGAAGATACAGATGAAGATACAACGGATTCCTCTAGTAGACCCTCACAGAGTGTCCCACAATCGGACCAAAATCGTGCACATACAGTTCCAGATCCTCGAAAATCTCAAGGGGCTTCTATCCCGAACTGTTCACAGGTATACGAAACCACTGAAACCATTGATGTGCCCGGCGAAGTGAATACTGCGCTCACGATGCTGGAGAATATTTTCGGAGATAGGACAGACTGGGAAGAGAGGGCAAGTGCTGAAGAGATGGAAGGCTTCGAGGGTAGCGAGGCGAGGAAAACTGAGATGCAAGTGGATGAGGAAGGTGACATCGAAATCGTGCCTCGTGATTTTGGTGAGAGTGAGAGAAGCGCAATCACCAAGGCGGAAAAAGGCAAAGGCAAAGAAGTCGTCTACGAGGACACGCAGGCGACACGCTACGGAGACGCAGAGATGGGCAAAGCTGGCCCACCAACCAATACCGAAGTCTCAATAGGCACGACGGATTCTTCTAGAACGAACCTCAAGACTCTGTTTATGCCGAGGGAAGAAGGTTGTCATGCTGTATTCCGTTCTTGTCTCATTGCTAAACAATCCATTACACATTTATAGCTTCCTTTTCTCTCCTCGACCACCTTGAACTTGACCTCGATCTTGAACTCGACGTCAACATTTTCGGAAATGGAATACCCACTGCTGCATCGCAAGAGAATAGCCGTTTGCCTGAGCCGATCTTATCAAAACCTCACGTCGCACAGATTCCAGCGACAAGATCAAATACGAAAGCTCAGTCTCGATTGACACTAGATACTTCACTCCCACTGCTTTTCCCTCCGGCAGATATGTTACCGCATGCCCATGCTCCGACCTCCGACCTCACGGCCACAGCTCGCCGAAATGGGACTTCATCGTGCTTTCTGTTCTCATCTGCAATCCGAGTTCCAGGGTTTCACCACCTTCCGCCGAGCATCACCTTCACTCGTGCACCCCAAGACACTTCTGAATCCATTCGCGAAATGTGGGAAAGGGATAAATCTTCGTTGACGCACGACTGGAAGAAGGCATGGCGAGAAGCCAGGGGGAGTAGGAGAGGCAGAGTCGGAGTTGAGGGCGCCGGTGAAGTCCCTATCGGTTATTGAACATGACGTCGCGACGGGCGTTACGGGGTGCTGGAAATGCTACGATGCACGTCGATGCACTGTCGCCGTCAAACAGTGCATTGCTCCACACTCCGGGCATATCATTCCTCGTGTGAACTTGCATGTCGCTGTCCTGACCAAGACCAGGAGTACCATTTCCGTTTGATCAGATGCTGATGAGAACATGTGTATAAATGTTGCTTCGGAGAAACCGTCGCGATGTCAGACTCGGTGATGGTGATTCCACTGGACAGCGTGAATCCCTTAGAAGAAAAAGAGTGGACACAGCCTGAGTCTCCATTCGTTTCATCCGTTCATTTCAAGGAATATCTGTCACTGATCTCTCGGTCTCATGGTTTTTCCTCTGACAGTATGGAAGTCACTATGTATCTTGTCATTTTATAACCCCTTGTGACCGCCATTCGATTGGGGCCTGAGTCAGCGGCTGATGAGTCCGAGTGACTCAGCGCTCAGCATCCAAACACAGAGCCCAAAACGCTCTCCGGCCCGGAACCGGAGCCCGAGTTGCCGCGGCATACGGAGGAGGGAAGTTGGAAGTGACAGGCATGGTGCCCGTGCATCCGTGCGCGGCAGCCTCGACCTGAGATTGTCATGGAGGGGGAGGGAGAGCACGGAGCTGGGCACTAATGGCTCGCCAGCTGGCTAGGTAGAGTCTGGTGACACTGACCAGGCATGCAGCCTCGACCTGAGAGCGTCAGGGAGAGAGAGCACGGAGCTGGGCACTAAGGGCTCGGTAGGAGGGGCAGCTGACCGGGCATGGCGCCCCGGCGTAAGGTGCGCACCAGGGAGGGAGAGCACGGGGCTGGGCAGTCAGCTAGGGAGAACGAGCATGACCGGGCGTAACGCCCCGGCGTCATGTGCACGGTAGCCTCAACCTGAGAATGTCAGGGAGGGTTGGGCTGGGAGCGCTGAGCCGCGAGCGCACGGCAGCCATGGTTGGGGCCCATTGTGTGCGTGAGTGGCCTTCTAATAGGGCTTAAGTGCTTATGACTGGGTGTCCGGTGCACGGCAGGTGTGACCGGGGGAAAGTCGACCAGTCATGGAAACATGGCCTCCATCTGAGAGTGTCCGCGTTGCGCTGAAACGGGGTCAGACAAGTGCTACAAGACGGAGATGCAGCAACGTGGTGGAGGCAAGAGAGATCCTAGTAAGCGCCGAAGCGGTGCCTCTCGCTTGTGCCACTGGCTCGCTTGTCCGAAGACCTTGTTGGCACTCGTGCCTCACTGTACTTACCACAGTCCACCCCGTTTCCACCTGTGGCCACTGACATACAGTCCTGCGACCTGACTTGTGGATATCCATAACCTAATCCTGGTGTTTTCTGATTGATGAATCAAGGACGGATCCGAGTGCGACTCACATTATTGAGTTTCCCTCAGAAAAGGTCTAGAGACGTTCGCCATGGATCGCAGGGCACGACTGGCAAGTGACATGTGACAGTTGAACGACAGCCATGTCTCGTAGCGAAGGTGTATTGCCGTGCAGTCATCCTGTCCAAGTCTAATGATTTTTCTATGACACAGGGTACAAAGAGCCACTCTGTAAACGTCACCAATCTTTTTGCCTCGTTTTCAGTACTCCCTTTCTTTTTGCCAGCTTTTGGTCTCTTATCATTGACTTGGAGTCGGCTATCTCCGTCACCTAGCGTCTCTCCACAGAGGCGCGAGTACAGTTCAGCCAACCTATTTCAAGCGTTCACGGTGCATCCAACCCTTGACTACGGTGTCCAAACAAGTTACCCTTCTTTGGAGAACCTACCTTGATCGAGAAACGAATATTTTTCTGACTTTTAGTTGCTGATATTCGTGTGTGATCTCATTGATTATCTCTGCCTAGGAATCGGCCTTGAAGTAGCTCCGAAGGTTGAACCTCCACCTCTCGCTTCTCAGCCAACCTGGGAATCTCCCCCTCAGAATCTCCCCCTCAGAATCTCCCGCCTCAAGAATTACCCTACTGCGTCCTAAACCAAAACGCCACCATTATCGGTTGCCGTTCTGCTGAGACAGTCACACGGGAGCCGTCTGGTTGTCGGAAATACGGTATACCCGAGTCTAGAAGAACAGATAAAACGGATCATCTAGATCTCTTCACCTTGTGCAGGCGCAATCCTCCACGGGGGGGCAGATTACTTATAAGTCGCTATCTCGCTGCTGGCACCTCCCACTACCGAAGTGTACATCACTGTCCAATCCTCGGCCTCGGTCTTCTGAACATGGCGCCCAAGCAAACACCCCCTTTCCGTGCTGAGCATCTCGGCTCTCTACTTCGTCCGGACTACCTCCTCGAAGCCCGGAAGAAGTTTGATAAAGAGGAAGTCACCCAGGAGCAACTACGGGAGCTCGAAGATCGAGCTATCATTGATGCAGTTAACATGCAACGGGAAGTCGGCATAAAGGGCTTTACCGATGGCGAATATAGGTTGGTGAGCACATTGTAATGCTGAACACCATCCTGACATGCGATCTACTAGGCGACATATGTATGTATCCTTGTGATTAAGGTGATTTTTTTGCAACTGATCGTCGGGATACCAACAAGGTTCTATGACGGTTTCTTTGAAAATCTGGAAGGTTTCGAAGGTGAGACAGTCCTGCCATATGTTAGCGCAACTCAAAGTTGATCTGGTCAAAGAGGTTCACAATCCACCTCTGGAAATTTTCAAGGTGGGTTACATATTAGCCGTTTACTTCAGCACCGGGGAAATAACTTGGCACACAACAGCTCCACGTTCCCGATGTACATGCGTTTACTGCCAACAGTAAGTGCACGTCATATGGAAATATCTTATACTACATTTTAAATACTATTCTTTAGACACCAAGCCAGCCGCTACCACGTTGTGCACAGGCAAAATCCGATGGGTCAAATCCGGCTATGTTCCCCAATTCGAAGCACTCAAGACGCTCGTCCGTCCCGAAGAGGTGAAAAACATTAAACTGACTCTGGCAGCCCCAGAGTGGTTCCATCTACGTCACGGTATGTATTCTTCTATTTCCAGTGCTTTAACGATTCGCTCCAACTCACTGGGCTATTAGGGGAACATGCGTTCAAGCCAGGGGTATACGACGACCGTGAAGACTATTTCAACGACATCGCCGCCGCCTACCGGCAGGAACTTGAGGTCCTGTATGCAGCCGGCTGCCGCAACGTCCAGATCGATGACCCGCTCCTCGCCTATTTCTGCGACGTCAGCATGCTTAAGGGCATGAAGGACGAAGGCACGGACTCTGACGCGCTGCTCGACGCATACATCCGGTTGTACAACAACTGCCTCGCCACGCGTCCACAGGACATGACGGTTGGCCTTCACCTCTGTCGCGGCAATTTTAGATACTCGATTCATTTCTCCGAGGGTGGTTATGACGCGATCGCGGTCAAGCTGTTCAACCATGTGAACGTAGATTGTTACTACCTGGAGTACGATACCGAACGTGCTGGTGTGTTCTCTTCTTTCTTCAGAGTTGCATTTCGCTAGTCATCAGCTAATCGGGAGAACCTTGTAGGCACGTTTGAACCCCTGAAATACCTCCCGAAGCACAAGTCGCTCGTCTTGGGTCTCATCACTAGCAAATTTCCAGAGCTTGAAGACAAGGCGGCTCTCAGGGAACGCGTATTTGAGGCTGCGCAGATCGTGGCGAGTGGTACGGGAGAGACGGTGGACGAAGCGTTGCAGCGTATCTCGGTCTCACCCCAGTGCGGCTTCGCGTCACACGAAGAGGGTAACCTGCTCAAGGCAGATGACATGAAGCGCAAGTTGCAACTCGTCAAGGAGCTTGCTGACAGTATCTGGGCGGATGCGTGATCTCTGAAGTATGAGACTGGGGGCATTGGTATTAGTGCCGGTACGCATCGAGTGGGAGGGAAAAGAAGTGTTGAAAGTTGTCATCCCTTCGACAGACAATCCTTATTTTGTTAAGTTTATTCTCCTTAGAAAGCTTGACACCTTCCGACGAATCGTGTATATGTATAATCACATTTGGCGGGTGGAACCGCGGCCCAATGTCATTCCAAAATGATCATATGTATGCATCTAATCATGTCAGGTCAGCTGAAAACCCTCTTTGCCAGCAAAAAAAGGCTTCCAGTGCGGTCGTCACCAATGCATCCTAGTTCTTAGACTTGAATCGCATTGGCTCGAGACGCGCACCGCTCATTCCCGACTTCCCTCCTCGCTCTCATACGCGCTCAACAGCTCATCGTACCCTTCGTCGTCCCCCTCCTCCGCACCGCTAGTGCTGTCCCTCGCCCGTCTCGTCTCCCGGCTCCCCGTCGATATCTTCCTCAACCTCGCCTCCTTGGACGGCTTGCGCGCAAAGGGGGACCTCGGCGACACCCCGCCAAACCCACCTTCCCCTGCACCTTCCCCCCCATCGATATCCACCGAACATCTCTCCGTCGCTTGTGGCGTCGTCGGGTCATAGTCACCTGGCCACTCCCGAGCCATGCCCCGTTGTCTCGGACTCGGTGTCCGTGAATGTTGTGATTGTGGCTCCGATAACCCTGTTCCAACAACAACAGGCCGTAAACGCAGGTTCGCAGGCCGCGGTCCAGTATACCGCTTCGACCGCAACTTGACGGGCACCTTCCCCGAAGGCGTCCGCTCCAGCGATAACTCCGACTGTTCCGACTCGGAAGGCGACGACATCGATGACAATAGTGCTTCTCCATGGTTATCCCCGCGGCTATCCCCGCCGTCACGCTCGGCTGGAGGCGGAATCGACGGCGTCTTCTTGCGCACGATAAGCCTACTCTGAGAGGGGGGCTCGAGCGACCCAGCATTAACATCGCTAGCCTCGCTCAGCGTCGATATCGAGTTCGTCCCGCTGTGGCCTCTCTCGCTGGTGCCCCCGTTGACGATACGCACGATGCCTAGACCGGATACGGGTGGCATGAGCGGCGTAGGCGGGATCGGCGGGGACCCTATCGTAGTCGGCGAATCGAACCCTGTCATCATCCCCGTCCCAGTTCTCGCCCCTGTCGCCGCAGGAGCGCTCGCAGGGAAATGCCGCGATCCGCGATCTGAATTCGATATCTCCACCTCTTCTGCCGTTACACTCCCATTCGAAAAAGGATGCCCGGGACTGCGTCCTCCGCCCACAGACGATGCATTCCAAGGCAAATACGGCGCTCGAGACGCCAACGCCATCGGCGAAACCGACTTGCGATTCAGGGGGACCCTTCGACTCGTCGCGGCCACCGACGACCCATCCGATTCATAATCCGAGCGTGGACCCGTGCCCGCGCTTCGCGAGTGTCCAGAAGAAAACGGATACGGTGACCTGTTCGCGGATTCGGAATACGAGAGCGACGACGTCGAAGAGACGGATTCTTGTTTGAGCACGTGACGATTCTTGGCAGCTAACAACACGTCGGTCCATTGGCCTCCACGGTACTCTGGCGTTGAGCCCTCCGAACGAGCCGACGAGAATGGCTGCGGCGACCTGCTCGTGACGACATCACGCGAGGTAAGCATGAGCGGCCTAGGTACGTTCTTCTGCGTCGATTGGGACGATTGAAACGCCGAAAGGGAAGCGATCGAGGAGCCCGCTCGATGTATAAATGATGATGCGTTCGATTCATTGTCCGAGTCCCGAAGTGAAGGCAGCGTGGGGTTTAAGATGTTCGGACTTGGCGGCGCCGTGGCAAGTTGGCGACGAGGCTGAAGAAGGAAACTCTCCCGAGGAGAACGGAAAAAGGCAGGTCTGGGTGGGTCTGGGGAAGCACTGTCACGTTGCGTCCCAAGCAATGATCCCCGTTGATGACTAGGCAGGTCTGTACCACCAAGACCTGACGAACCGCCTGGCTGGGGAGGGCCTTCGCTCTTGGCCCTTGGTAACGGTGATTGTTCAGAAGCCACGGGTGTAGAAGCCACGGAAGCATCGCTCCCTTTGCGCACGCGCCATGCATCCAGTGCTAAAGCACGCCAGTTTGTGCTCACTTTCGAGAACGCAGCTACAGTGTCCGAGTTTTTGAGTTTTCCTGCGTATTCCCACAGGCTGGCTTGCGAGGATGGCGTCGACAAGGAAGGGTCTACGGATGATTTCTCTTGCTCCTCCGGACTCGGCGATCGTCGCTCGGACAGGGGCGACGGCGGCGACGGCAGCTCATCGTCCATGGAACTCTGATTTGTAATCCCCCTCCACACCGTAGTCGCAAGCATCGACGTCAGCGTCGGCACAGCAGGCGTCTCCGTCTCGTTCCCGTCATCGTGCTCCCCTGATTCCTCATCGTGCTCCTCTTCCTCTTCCTCCTCCTCTTCTTCTTCTTCTTCCTCCGGGCTCCCATCTGCAACCTGATTCGTAAAGCCCTTCCATATCTGTTGCTTAATCCGCGCTCCAAATCCAATGTTCTCGCGTTCCCGCTCCTTTTCTCTATCCCTGGCTTCGTTCCATTTTTGCGCGAGATCTGAAGCTGTTTGAAGAACCCGGTCTATTCCGCCCGCTGCATCGATCGGGTAGGATATGAGAAGCGCGATGCCCTCCGTGAACGCATCACTGAGTTCCCATGGACGAAGAGGCGAAGGAGGTCGAAGTGCTGCATGTTCCTGTGTCCAAAGACCCGGTACATTCCTCTCTGGCTTCCCCAGCCTACGCGAAACAAATGGTAGGGGAACAGTACGTCAATCAGAGTGGCTTGGAAGTCTCCAGATAGTTCAACACGTACCTAAAGAGAGGCGCGCGTGCACGCACAAGAAGCGCAGTGCATATATCGACAAGGTAGTCAAGTTTCGGGTTGTTGTCGCGCGTGCGCATTGGACGGGAAAAGAGTACGTCCCAAACAGGGAACAAGGAGGACAAAGGAAGAGTCTGTGCCAATAACGGCGCGAGCCAACGGCTGTACAAAGAACCGTGAGCATGAGTAAACCTCCCGACCACTGCGGAAAGAAGATACGCGGAACAGAGCTTATACTGACTATGAGTAATGTGGAAGGGCTGGATCGAGCCCAGTTGCATGCTGTTATGGATTCATCGAGTGTTAGTGGGCCCAACAAGCATCAACGCGTCGACGCGCAAGCACGAAAAGAAATGGAAGAAACAACGTACAAGACTGGTAGCAAGTTCACCATCTGCCCATTTGATCCGCTCGCTTAATCTTCTCGTCCAAACCTTCCTCCCTTCCTCTTCCTCCATCTCGGCAATCTCTCCCACGAGTGCCTCAAACACCCAAAACGTATCTGCTTCAGCGTGTGCCGCATCATCTTCATGAGTCTCTCCGACGAGTGCACTATAGACAGGGACGAGCAGCCAGGGGACGTGTGGCGATTGAACAGCCGGGTTCAGCATGCTATGAATGTAAAGAAGACGCAAAAGAGCAGAGAGATGGGCATGATGTGCGGGGGGCGTGTTAAACGCTCTGGAAGGGAGGAGTGTCGTCGGATGACGCTGAGGTCGGGAAGCGAGATCCGTTGGTGTGGACGAATGCGGCGGCGATGACGTTGGATCTGGACTGCCATTGGGCTCCGACTCGAGGCGGATCTCTGGTGTCGCACAGATGTCGCTGTCGCCTTTGAGCAGTGCTAGCCGCGTGTCGAGATTGGATGCACATGGGATGCGGATGGTGTCGGATGCGGTCGAGTTGAGTGGGCATTTGCCCGAGTACGTGCTATTCGTTTCGTTTCCGAGTAGTGTGAAAAGGTCTGGGGAAACGTTGAAAAGGGAATCTGATATTCGGCCGAGAAGCGCGTCGGTTGGGGATAATGGGTCAGTCGGGGAAGGTAGAGAATCGAGGGGGGTGAGGAGACGACGGACGAGGTCCTGTCAAGTGAATCAGTTGAACTCTCAACAGAATTCTTTTGGTAAGGATTAAAGCAAGCCGTACATAATAACTATCTCGTTGCTTCTGATTCTCCTTAGCCCATGTTGTCTTCAACACCGGGAGGGTACCAAACATCAGCCTACCCAATTGTCATCCACGTCCGTATTCTGTTAATGACACGCGTCATATGTAAACAAGAAGCTCTTACCTCCATATGCGAGGTCGTACCCAGGGTGGATCATCAGGAAGACCTATCATCAAACAACCGTCAAATCTACAGTTCAAAATCTGCAGGTGCGAGATATATCACGGACCGCGTGCACATATCTCGCGCAAACGTGGAAGATCCACGACGGGCGGCGAACTGACATCCACGCGCAAGATCTCCGAAATGACGTTGACGCTATCGCAATATTTGAAAATCAGAATAGGGTTCAGATTGCTGTCTTGATTGGACGTACAGATCTTCTCTCCGGGGTTCAGGCACCCATCTGACCCCGTACGTTTGTGCAATGTTAACGAGATATTGGTCCATTTTCGATGCCGTGGGTGGCGAAGAGGACAGAATTTGCATTACCTATATTCCAAGACCCAACCCACTCGTCAGAAAGTCATTCCACGAAAAAGAGTTGAAGAAGTCAGGGAAGTGAGGCAGAGAAAGGTGACTTACGCGCGGAGAAACATGATTGTTCAGACTCCCGGACGCCGTCTGGGAAAACGGCAGCCCTAATCGTTGTATGAGGACCTCCCTCACAGCGTGCAAATCTTCAAGAGGACGGAATCAAGTTAGAGGTAACTCGCATGATGTGCCCTCAGTGGACCGAGAACACACGTTGCATACCTTTGGATTCTGTACTCGGCGCTGCGTGTATAATGCTCGCTGCAGCCTCGACCAAGACGGGACTCAACCGTGGCGACCTCCTAAACGTTCACAGCGACCCGCAGGGTCCAGCGACCATGCACCCGACGCGACCGTCAGTCACACCTTCAATCAAAAAACAACCTGCAGCAACTCACCCGGCGTGACCATACCCTCTGCCCTCCTCCTCCTTCCCCACCTTCCTCCGTTCTTCTGCCTGGTCCCCTCCCCCGTTCATGTCCAACCCTAGTCCCAACCCAATCCCCCCACTCGAGCCCAACTCCCCAACATGTCTTCCCACCGTACCCACGAACATCTCCAGCTCCTCCAACAAGTCCCCCATCTTGTCCTCCTGAACGAGCGCCGCGGCTTTTGTGCGTGCGAGAGCGAGATGGCCTTGAGCGAGGTACGTGGCGATGTCGCGTCGCGCGAGCACGCCTTGGGAATCATGACGTTCCTGGAGGTGACCAAGACGTTGGGATGTGGTTCGGAGAATATTCTATCATGCCGGTAAGCGGTGGCCGGCGGGGTCGTTGGGCGACGGGCGTAAGACGGTCACATGGTGAGGACGAGGGCAAACAAGATGATGACGTTGGACTTGCCTTGAACGCGACCTGATCCCAGCTTTCCATCGTGTCGATATCGTTAACGCGTCGAGGTAGTCGCCTGTGTGACTGAGCTGAGTCACTAGCATCAAACTTGAGGATCAATAATATTTGCGGCCGCAGCCTAGTGCTTGTCACACCAATATTGGATGATCCCGCGCCCGTGCCTGGCAAGCACCACAATCAGCAAGGCACGTAGAAATTTTGTCCTTTGATTGCAGTTCTACAGATACTTTTTACTAATTCTGTCCATGAGTGTCACAAGTCCGCGCAAGTAAAAAGAAAGACGAGGCCGGAAAAAGAAAGATGCCACTGATACAAGTTCTAGCGCTACGTAATTAGTGAGAAGGAATTGGCTTCAACAGTCTCGCACGCGAGGAGCTGGGAGTCGTAGGACTCTCTTCAGCGCTGCGCATCTCTCTAGGAGATGAAGCCGACGGTATCATCGAAAAATGTTTCGACTTCCACCGATCATCATCAGCAAACCGCACCTTCGTGATGCCGGGTCCAGAACCGAAGGAATGATTGCGGGAAGAAGAGGCAGAGAATGTGTATGAAGAGGGTGTTTGAGGTTGCGATAGGGATATATGGTTGGGGACAGGGAGTGGAATAGACAAAGAACGGAGGTCAGGGGCACTGCCATGTTTAAATGCAGGAAGGGACTGGTGTCGACCAGGTACCGATGGAAGCATAGGAAGGGATTGCTGATCAGCATGAGATAATGCTGGCATTGTTGACCAGTGTGGGGTGTCGGGCAAAGAACGGCCCTGTAGTGTCGACAACCGTGATTGAGATGAAGGACCAGCCTGAACCATGCTAGGAAAAAGCAGTGATCGAGAGGAGATACTTGTATTGGGGCTCGAGCTTTGGACTCCAGTAATTTCTTTCGCTTTCCCCCGCCACAAGGAAATGGTGTCAGTGGAACCCGTCTCGAGATCGACCCCCGAAGGGCGTTTGGGCTCGACAACAACCGGAATGCGTGACTGAAGATAGACTATGACCGCAAAATAGATTGAATAAAAAATTACTGTTGTTCAAGATGAATAAGTAGGCGTTCTTGATGCCAACGATCTCGAACTCACATATGGCGGGTGTGACCCAACAAGCTATCAGGGTATAGACACCGATGAGCTGACATATACCAACGTCATCCGAAGCTGCAAGAGCCACAATATCAATATCATGCCAAGGAGAAGAGTAAAACGGCCCACTTTGGTCGGGACATCGAATTCTGGGAGTCCAGTAAGTACCAGCGGCTGCTGAACCTATGATGCAAAGGGTTAGCTTGATCATGATGAACACCGGTATTAATACACACCAGCTTGCAAGACGAATATAAGAAGCAAACGCGCTGCGTCCAGCCAAATGCGGAATTCCACGAGAATACTGAGCTCACGGTATAAGTGATTGAGCCAAGTATGCAAAAAATAGACCTACAGAATGGGCAACATAATTAAGGTAATGGAGTTCGTGAGAATGAATAAAATCATCAGGGACCCTAGCTGCACGTTAGACTCCGGACACAGAGCAAGGGCATCGGGTCGACGCACGACTGATTTGGTCGGCCACATTCCACCGTGCAAACGTTTCAACACATAGCAAGACAAGCCACAGAAAACTGAGCAACATCATGCATGCTACATATGATAGTGTGAGTTTGCGTGGCTGCAGAAACACTAGAATGACTCACTGAAGGCGATTGCACGGACTCTGAAGAAGAGAGGAAATGATTCCATGCCAGTGGAACTTTTGATGATCGTGAAGAGCAATAGACCGAGACCTTAAGTAGGTTGACCAGCAACCGCCTCCAGTAATGGGTGGAAGTAGGAGGAGTGGAATATTGCGTGGTGCTTTTTATTCATCGTGGTGGACAATTGGGTCCCGTGCCGAGAAGCTCAGTGTTTCTCTTTTGTTCCCGTTTTGGTTGGGTTGACACATTGACAACCTCAGTAGGACAATTAGCCCCTGAACAAAATGGCTCTTCATGAATGGTTTCAATTTCCCTTGAGCTTTGACTACGAGAACGTGGACCTGCAGAAGATCTTTTTCGTATTCTCGTCTTGACATCGATTGATCAAAACATCGGACAGTTGTCGACAATCCGCGGAACCGAGCACTGGTTGGCGTGTGTGAACATTGGAGTCAAAGCTATGTAGTTGGCTGCCAAGTTGCCATCACCCGAAAACGAAGAGTCAGGCCCCCTCGGCGTCAACTTCATATCAAGTACGAGGATAAAATTATCCTTATCATAGATGTACGCCTCGATTCAGCAGGCATCGACTCGAACGTATCTCCGCCGCATAAGAGTTGCGCTATTGTGCTTCTCTGTGGGCGCCAATGCGTTCGTCCCAGTTTAAACGGCAACTATGGAAGAACTGATACTAATGTACGCTGTCTACCAGATTATGCGCCGGTGGCGTCTTCTGCTTTCCGATCATTTCGCCAGTGTTGGCAACACACTTGAAGTTTACACAACCCCAATTGACCACTATCGCCATGGTGTACGTCACCTCCTCCCTGCTCTCGCCCATTTATATCGAATTCCCTCTCAAACAGCGGTTTGATGGGCCAATATCCCTTTGGAGCTATTGTTGGCAAGATACTTGATCGCTATGGCGCCTGGACGTGCTCTTTGATCGCTGCGTGCCTCTTCTCGGCCGGCTTTGGCTTATTTGCTAGTGAGATATCCATGTCACCAGACACCGTGATCACCCAACCTTCAGCCTATACTTTCCACCGCCTCGTCACATATTTCTTTATATGTGGTGTGGGTATCACATTCTCGTACGTACATTCTCGATTCTCCGCTTCACCTCCGTTGACGGCGGTATGCCACATATGTAGCTACTTTGCATCTGTCTTTGCGGCCTCGAAAAGTTTCCCAAATTATATCGGGATGGCAGCGGGGGCAAGCACTGCCCTCTTTGGACTCTCACCCACATTTCTCTCCATACTCGCATCACGATACTTTTCATCTCCCGATGGCCAAATCAACGTCACCCAATTCCTACAATTCATTGCTATACTTTGTGGATGTTTGCACCTCATAGGAGGTCTTACCATGCACATCATTCCCTCGGCTCCCGAGGAGGAATCTAGCTCTCCGACTCTCACAAGTGACCCGGAAGTACCGGATGAGTGCACTGCGCTGCTTCCGAACAAGTCTGATAGGAACGACGACGAACACCAACAAGTTCAGGTCGACGTCACTTCAGTCTCTGACGAATACCCAGAGTCCAAATATAATGCACTGAGTGTTATATCAGACCGCAATTTTTTGGCGCTTGCCTTTATCATGTTCATCATCCTCGGATCTGTGAGTCCTGCCTTGCTTCAACGTCCTAGAACATCTACTCGGTGCTGTTCCCGCTAACATATTTTGAATAGTGCGAGATGGTCATCTCCAACATCGGAACCATCATTTTGTCTCTTCCGAATCAAACATCTACCTTGACCGCTTTCGCCGAAACCCCTTCTCTTAGCGAAGTGACTGCAACTCAAGTCCGCGTGCTCTCCATCGCAAACACACTTTCACGGCTTCTTATCGGTCCTCTTGCGGACTTTGTTTCGCCTGTGGCTTCTCGCAACCGTGGCCCCTTGAAGAACCATCGTATAAGTAGAATCGCTTTCCTAGCGTTCTCCGCCGCCACCCTCGTTTGTACCTACACTTGGTTGGTTGTTGGCGTCAAAGACCAAGCGAGCATTTGGCTGCTCAGGCTCGTTTCCCTCTTTCGTTTCATGCCTCATCTACATCTAACTCTGTACTTTCGGTACTCTTTGATAGTGTGGGCGCTGGCGTTGCGTACGGATGCGCATTCACTACGTTGTATGTCCTTCTCCACGTTTTCCTTGATATTATCTCAGTTTGCTAACAACCACACGACTCTCTGCCGCAGTCCCTCTCTCGTCTCCTCCATATACGGCCTCCCCAATTTGGCCCGCAACTTTGGCATCATGACCTACGCCCCGTTCATCGGCACCCCCGCCTTTTCTTCCCTCTACGCCTTCGTCACCGCCGCGCATGTCGACTCAGAGTCTAGACTAGAAGGGGTATGTTACGGACCAGCATGCTGGAGGTTGACGTTCGAGGTGAGTGCACTGTGCGCCGCGCTGGCGTTGGGCGTATCGATCTATCTCTGGCGGGTGTGGAAGGAGCGCTTGTGAGTCTGGATATGGTTGATAATGTCGAATTCGGGGGCTGGAGGTGTGGGCGTGGGCGTGGATGCGGACGCGGACATGGTCCCGAGGTTCTATAAAAACATACCCACCCTATTGATGGAGATTGTGATCGAGATCCTTTCCATGTAACATGAATATTTGTTCGAATATTTATATTGCGTGCACGTGCGCTGTCGTTTATGCCACAACCTTGCTCTGCGAACCGGTTGAGAGGTGCCGGTGAACGTTAAAAGATGCAAAGTTACTCCTCTGAGATAACGCACTGCCAGCCTACACCACATATCGGGAGTGCGGTCCGAATGACCAGAGGAGTTTGTTCGCCTCATTTTGCGCTTTGGAGTAAGTACGCCTGAAGCAACGATGAAGACGGTAGTCGTATTTCTACATTCTCCGCGAGTTCTCTGGTGTCAACGAAATAATGATGCAAAGCCGTGGCCAGCGCTAGCACGACTTGATAAACCAATCGAGTGTGACATGCAGATATGTGACGTTTGTGATAGTCACGGTACAGTAGCAATTTGTAATTTGGCATCCTCTCAATGCCATCTAGTATCGCAATTGGATTCTATGTAGGCAACCCCGCTGCCTCTCACCTTGAGCTCGCAGTCAAGGCGGACTCGGTTCCGTTCAGAACATCTGTGATCAACAAGTTCATTCAAGCCGAGACATTCATGATTGGACATCTGAGCCTGGACCCTTTTCCCAACCCCATATGTTGACCTCTGGGTCCTAGATTCGCCAACCGGCATGCCAAAATGCCTTTGTTGATATCATGTCCGAGGAATTACCTTGCCGAGGTACATGCCGCCGATTCAGTCAAGTTGAATTCCATCGGTTTAGACATGCCGTTCATTGCATCGAATATGGTTGTAACGCCGACCAACCTCAGGTTTATCTTCAAGCTTGGCCAGTCAGTCCCCTTTGATCCTCCTGTCAAACTTTAGTTCAAAAGAGAGGACACCGCACCCGCCGCTTCTGAACAACATCCCCCTAGACTCCCGGCGAGCATCCAAGATGACTAGATATCTTCGTTTCGCATCCCTCGCTTTCTACTTCTGCCTAACCACACTATCAGGTCGAACGCTTGCAGACAGTATACAGGTCGACGGAAAGCAACTCGGCGCGTTCGTCACCGAACACAAGGGCATCTCTAGTATGCACGGACACGGCGTGCAGGAGAAACGCAAGCGTGGTGGGCGTAAGTATTTTTTGAAGCGTTGTGACGCTTCTGAACATGGTCATCGTTCGAAATCGCCAGCAAGTTCCGAGGGGTCAGATGCAAACGCTACCGGAGCCGGAGGACCCAGCTCCAAGAAATGGGGACTGGCGTGGCCCAACGGGGACGCTTCGTACCTTTCGAACTTTGCTCGTCCGAAAGTTCGCTAGTGCGATTGTTCCTTTTCGTCTTCTGCACATATGCTAACATCACCCTCAGTCTGTATACCTGGAGCCCGTATCTGCCCCCTTCGACATCCCAGCTTGGTCTGGAGGGTATTCCCATGTTATGGGGGTGGAATCAGGTTGACGATTTCCAGAGTATGGTAGTTCCAGGATATGCGACCAAAGTTCTGGGGATGAACGAGTATGTTTACAACTTTCCTGGATCGCGCTTCTGATGCGATTAACCAGGCCAAACGAGCCGTCTCAATCGAACATGAGCCCCGGGGACGGCATCTTGCTATGGAAACAGTATATAGATCCGCTCAAATACCAGGGATACTACCTTATATCTCCAGCGTGCACAAACGATCAAGCAGGACTTGATTGGATGCAGGCGTTCATGCAAGGGTGCACCGACTGCCAAGTAAGGTGTTCGATCACTGTAATTGTAACATGATATTAACTCTGCAACTTGCGACAGATCGATGCCATCGCGTTTCATTTCTATGGCACCGACCCGCAAGCGTTCATCCAACATGCCACAACCTTGCACGACGCGTACAACAAACCTATATGGATCACCGAGTTTGCAGACCAAGTAAAGTCTTTTGCCGGTATCCATTCCAGAGCTCTGATGTCGCAATAGAATTTCAGCGGCAGCGGCAACCAAGCGTCGATGTCTGATATCTATGCATTTCAAAGTGCAGTGGACGATTTCGTAAACAATACTCCGTGGGTCGAGGCCGCCTTTCCGTTTGGTACGCAGGACTTCTTTTTTCTTTTGACGAGCGCTCGCGACTGATCCGACGTTCAGGAGTGATGTATGATTTGCAGGGGGTCAACGATGGGAACTCGCTGCTTACCGCTGATGGGTGGCCGACATCTCTGGCGTATAATTACTTTGGTTGAGTGGTCGTCGAGTTTAGTTTCGAAAGGCGACACTCGGGAAATGTGGATTCGTGGATCATATACCTCTCTTAGTTTTGTACCATTGGGCGTGTGGATGTCGATCAGATAAAGGAGATTTGTAGCTTGGCCGGAAGACGAGCCCCACCTACTAGCTAGACGGTATCAATAGATATTTGAACTTGACACTTGTGAAAGACTGGCCTCCAGCCTGGGTGGAGCGGAACGCGTGATCATGACCGCGACGTGATTCAGACGCGACGCGTTTCATTTTCCCACGGACATCACTTCTCCCGACAAGCCGACAGAAATCATGTCAGAATTATCAGCCTAGTAAGTAAAGTGCAACGTTTAGCGCAGAAAAGTGCGTGCTTATGCTACTGAACACAGCGAACTAGAACGCGAGGCAAACATAGCCCGTAACCGTGCGCTTCTCGAACAACTCGACCTCAAGGGTGCCGTCGCGACCCTCGGCGTGCCAGTCAAGCAGAAATCCACGCCGAAAGCAAAGCCGGTTGCTCCATCCAAAAGGGTCAAGCGCGAATTGCCTGAGGAAGGGCCGCGTCGACAGAGCGCACGGCTGCGGAAGGGACCAGAGGTCGACCCTAACGAGACACCTGCGCAGAAACGGAAACGGTTGGCTGAGGCTGAGGGGTTGCGGAAGAAGGAAGAGGAGGAACGCGTCTTGGTGGAAGAGCAAGCGCGTTCGGCGAAGCGTCCCAGACCACAGGATCTCGACCTCACGGTGCTTACTTCGGCCGAGGAATTAAGCGACGAGGAGTTGAATGCTTTGCGGGGTTCACTACAAGCCATCACTAGCAAGTCCATTCCGAGGGGGATAGGCAATGTGGACGCGTGGGTATATGAAAACGATAAACATGACGAAAGGGAGACTCAGGAGCTCAGGAAGAGGCTAGGAAAAATGAAGGTCGTTTCGAGGGCGAAAGTAACACAAGACCGACTCTATAGTGCGGCATATCATCCGGAACCAACGAAGGATCTGATCTTTTTTGGAGGTTAGTAAATTAGCTTCGGGTTGTCTCTCATCTAACACTTTCGTAGACAAGCATGGGCAACTCGGCATTTGGGATGCGCGGGCACCTGCTGAAGAAGTGGCCGATGAAGATGGTGATGTTGGTCCCGCAAGCGAGGGTTCGCAAGGTAGATACTGGCGCCTTCAACCACACTGGCCCGCCACCTCCAAATCCTCCCTATCGTCAATCAGGATAGACCCAATAGATTCACACAGCGTGAGTTCGTTCGGTTTGGGTTATATCCACCTTCTCATCAACCACCACCAGCTGTACACGACATCTTATGATTGCACTGTCCGCCAATTTTCCTTCGTCTCAGGCATTTCACATCAAGTATATTCGTCTTCAGACGTCTTGATTACTTCTCTTGATCTGATCCCTTCGGGCTATGAAATGTGGATATCCGATGCGGCTGGAGGCGTAACTCATTTAGACCTGCGGGAAGGCCCCAATCATTCCCGCTGGTACGGACTTTCGGACCAGAAGATAGGGAGTGTCAGTATAAACCCGACTAGTCCCCATTTGATCCTGACGGCTTCGAACAGCCGATCTTTAAAGTAAGCGACCTCGCGTCTCGTCTCGTCCGTAATTCATTTGTGAGCGCAGGATATGGGACACTCGAAAACTGGACTCCCTCGCGTCCAAGCAACACAAAGGTTCTGCGTCTTTTCCCACACCACCATCTTCGCCTTCGAAGCCCTCCTCTGGGCCGCTTGAGTTCGACTTTGAGACGGTCCAGAAATTCATCGAGTCGAAAAAAGGGGGTGGGGCGCTTCGCGGTGAACACGCCCACGGAAAATCTGTCACTTCTGCATTCTGGGATCCCAGAGGGCGAAGTATCGTGAGTACCAGTTACGATGACACGCTGAGGAGTGGGTACTGTCCATGTTTCGTGCTGGATTAGTGTTGACGATAACGACGACCAGTTTGGGAGCTCGATGCGGGGAAATACGATTCTTCTCCCGTCTTCCCTACACTCACACCCTTCAGTCGCATAAAGCACAATTGCCAGACTGTAAGTAGCAGGCGCTCCTCTGTTTTACGGGTTCCAGTCCATGATTGACAATCAATCCAGGGAAGATGGGTGACACCTCTGCGCGCCGTATGGAGCCCCAATCCAGATGTTTACCCCCATTTCACGGTGCGTGTTAAACTCACCACCAGTAGAACGTAATACCGATGTGTACTATATATTAGGTCGGCAATATGGATCGGTCCCTCAACATTTATTCCTGCAAGGTGCGTCCTTTCCTCGACTCAAGACTTTTTTTTGTTCATTCACTCTGATATTATTGCCATCCAGGGAGACCTCGTCGCAAAGTTGTCAGATCCCGCGCGGTGCGTTGACTCTTTACCGTTCTTGAACTGTCTTGACCGATTGGACGCGCTAGGATCACTGCGGTTCAGGCTGTCGCATGTATGCATCCGAGTGTTGTCGAGCGGAGTGCGACGGGCAATGCGAGTGGGCGATGTGTATTGTGGGCACCTGCCAATTTGGAGTAGTGTATCGACTTTTTGTCTTGAATGCCAAGGCATTGAAACTGTCGAACTGGTGAGCATGGGGAGAGCTGCCAAGGTACCCCGTCGACAGTCTCTCGCGCATGAACCTGACTTCACGTCAGCGGGAGTGCTTGATGGACATGTGGTACGCTGTAACATTTGGCCATTCTTTTTCGGCAACAATATACGTGTTCACTGTAAAAGAGGTGTAGCGGGGAAGGAAGGTGCTCCACCTAATACGTAGCTAGTCCGAGTCGGACTCATAGTGCCTTTGTCGGATCTAGCGACTTCCGATCTGTGGTTCGTCCGGATCGACCACCACTCTGATTCTTGCCAGACTTCTGCCGCAGCCACCCGTCACTAGTCACTTGGCAGAACCAGGGATCGCCCACAGCCATGGCTGTCGATGAGTCGAAAATTGGTCTTACATGCCATTACAGAATCCGGAGGATTCGGCAGCCTCGTGTTCTCAGGGTTTCACAGATAGTGCAGTGCCCGAAGAGCGTCACGGAATCATGACACCTGGAAATCGAATCGAACCGCACATGGGACTATGTGTATTCGTCGTTTGGAGTCGATTACGGGTGCTCAGCGCTGAGGACCCCACGCTCACGATCCTCTCTCGTCGTTGTAGTATATAGTGGTATATTCATATTCACAATAAAACAACAAACATCAATCTATTAGGGGAAGAAAGGACGGAGGGGAAAAAACAACAAGCATGATAGAGAACGAACCGACCGTGTCACGTACACACACCACGACAGATGATGATTCCGCTTTTCATCAAGGTTTGACAAGGGGGGAGAAGACGTGAGACAGACAACAGAAAATTCAAGGACCCTACCACATGAACGTACATGTCCTTTTTCATTGAGTATCATCGCTGACAATGAACCATTGGGGAGAGGAGTTGGTGATCGGGGGAAAAGGCAAAGAAGATCAGATGAGTGCGGAAAGTTCAGGGGTAAGGATAGCAGAGATAGATGGGACGGACTGGGTCATCAAGTCTCCGTCCTTCGTCTATCACACACAAGAACCGGCGCACCCCTTCAGACCTCCCTCTTCTCGCTCGACAACATGACCTGAACCCGAAATCTGCAAAAACCAACCACTCATCGCGACCTGCAACTTTTGCAAAGAAGACCAAGACCGACGGGGAAGGACAGCCTAGAGGAAATCCTCGGCTCTCGCACGTTTCTTCCCTCTCATCTCCTCTGGAACAAGACCTGCCAAAGGTGATGATGCAGTATTTGTCGCTTCCTTTGCAAAATAATATTGAGACGTATGTGCACGTTTCTCTTCCTGTATATGCACCAACTATGAGTATCGACCAACAAAACAACAGAGGATACGCACTGGAGAGAAGTTGGGATCTACATATTTAAGTTCTGTCTTCTTCTTAAAGGGTGTGTATTTTTGTTCCAAAGCTGGATTCGGAAGTACAAGCGGTGGCGGCTGACTCTGGGCAGATACTGACCCAATAGGTGGCTCAGGCTTTGCAGGCAACGCCGGCGTAGGGGTGCCATTGCCCGCAATGGGAGTGGCTGACGTAACGTTTCCGTTCATGCCGGGGGGAAGGAAAGGAGAACCAGATGCAGCAGGTACAAAAGCCGGAGGAGGCGCGAGCGGTGGGCGAGACATGCCTGGCGGGAAGGGGGGCGTACCTTGAAGAGGCATACCAGGTGGAGGTGCCATCATCCCTGGAGGGAGCATCGGGAACCCAGGCGGTGGAGGCCTAGTACGTCATCATACAAAACGAACACGATGGGAAAAATATTGTCAGTATCAATTGTCAAGAGATTGAAACAAACCTTGCAAGCGAGGTATGGACTCACCCAGGGGGGAAACCGGGCATACCGGAGAAGAGAGGTGGGAAAGGAGGATGCGCACCTGGGAATGCCCCCGTAGGAGGTGCACCTCCCGGAGGCATAAACGGAGTGGGTGGCGCACCTGGAATCATTCCTGGTGGTGGTGACATTCCGGTCGGAAGTGGTTGCATGGCAGGCATGGGAGGAGCCGTATATGCTTGAGGCGGTGCGCCATACACCGCCCCACCATCGGATGTACATGGTGCAGTTGCCGATGTGGCATCGGTGGAGGTACCGCCCATGAGCGCCTTGTGGGCTTCAAGCTGAGCGCGAAGCTCCTCCTCTGAGAGAGGCTTGTTGTCCACTTTGGGCCTTTTAGCTTGGGGTTGGGATATTGATCCCGCTGCGAGGCCGAGTTCTATTTCCTTGCGGCGTTTATAGTCTGCTACGTCCGGAGCAGGAATGCCTTCCATGCCAAAAATTTCGACTTCGTAGCCATCACGACCAGGAAGAGCATTCTCGATTCGTGGGAGGCTATGGGAAGGACATGGATGTCGGATCGGTAATGAATCAAGAAGAAAAAGACGACTCACTTTTCGGGCTCGAGTTTGTGTACTTGTTGAATGTGGACTGCAAGACCACCGGCGGTATTCAAGCGACGGGGACACATGTTGCACTTGAAATGCTTTGCCTTTTGGTGCTGCATGAGGACTGCGTAGTGGATGAGTCATGACGATGGTAACAGCCAGCCAAGGAGGCGCACAGACCTTTCTCGTCCTCGAATTCTCGTTCGCAATACCAGCACCATGGCCGAATGACCTAATAACTAGTCAGACAATGTTTATGAGGTTGTGATGCTGAACTGACCTGCTTGTTCTTTTTCTTTGCCATCACGTCGTCGTCGTTGCAGAGAAAGAAGAACTTTTTCCCCCGAGACCGACCGGTGACTATCGTGGGAAGAATAAACGATCCCGTGCTTCTCGATTATGTAATTATCCGGAGAAATTGTCTTTCGACTTGCAACGATGCCCACCGCAGTGAATGGTATAAGTGCTGCAAATGCAAAGGCAATTCAATCCAAAAATCAACTACGCCGCGCAAAGATAAAGCAGAGGAAGGCTGCTGCTACCTCGGGACAGGTCAGTTTCTTCCTCTCTCTCCTCTTGCTGTGTTGTCTGACCGATCTGTGCGTGCAGGACTCGAATGGAACCTCCTCGAACGGGGACATGAAAAGAGAGCGCTCGGAAGACTTTGTTGGTGACAATGTCGAGTACGTGGTTGAGCAGCTGGATGTCAAAGACCCGGCCCTCGAGGCCTTTTCCGACATCTTTGCCAAGTTCCAGGCTCCCATCGATCCCTCGGAGGTGCGCGTCCCCACATTGAACTTTGCGAAAACGCCAAGTTGACGACTCTATAGGTCAAGAGTTCTGAGCCTACCAAAGGCGAAATTATATATGCGGACGACGGCATGGCTTCCGAAGCAGGTTCGGACGATTCGGATGCACCCAAAAAACCCCTCTCGAAAAAGAAACAACGTAAAATGAACAGACTTACCATTGCCGAACTTAAACAGCTTGTTCCAAAGCCCGAAGCAGTCGAGTGGACTGATCCTTCCGCTGCAGATCCGAGATTACTCTTGCATCTCAAATGCTATAGGAACACTGTACCCATTCCCGCCCACTGGAGCGCAAAGAGGGATTATTTGCAGGGCAAGAGAGGTATAGAGAAACCGCCATTCCAATTGCCCTCATATATAGCGGACACTGGTATTGCTACAATGAGGGATGCCATCAAAGAGAAGGAGGCCAACATGTCGCTCAAAGCGAAGACGAGGGAGCGGGTTCAACCAAAGATGGGAAAGATAGATATCGACTACCAGAAATTGCATGACGCATTTTTCAAGTTCGCCACGAAGCCCCTCGTAACCGGCTTTGGTGAGATGTAAGTGTATTCTCAATTTACCCGACATGACATGCTCACTCATGCCACTCTTCGCACAGGTACTACGAGGGCAAAGAATTCGAGACATCCTTGAAGGAGAAACGACCTGGCGATTTGTCACCTGAGCTCGTCGAAGCCTTGTCCATTCCACCGCTGGCGCCTCCCCCGTGGCTCATTAGCATGCAACGATTTGGACCTCCACCGAGTTACCCTACACTACGTATATCAGGTCTGAACGCGCCCATACCGGAAGGCGCGCAGTGGGGTTTCCATCCCGGTGGATGGGGTAAACCTCCTCTGGACGAATACAACCGGCCGCTCTACGGTGACGTCTTTGGCGTGTTGCCCAAAGTCAGTGATATTAACGTACGTGACACAACTTACATAAAAACCTCGGTCGAGTGTTCACGTCATCTTTAGATCGGTGAACCAATCGACAAGAACCCATGGGGTGAACTTGAGCCCGAAGGTAAGCACCCTCTGTTAGCACTAGTTCAACAGACGTATTCACTGAACGACTTGCAGAGGAGGAGGAGGAGGAGGAGGAGGAGGAGGAATCAGAGTCGGAAGCAGAGGAAGGGCCCGAGTCTGCCGCTCCATCAGATGGCCTGCAGACACCATCGGGTCTCGAAACTCCCTCTGGTCTTACGTCTGTCGTATCGACTGTTGCAGGAGGACTGGAGACACCCGATTTCTTGGAACTCCGGAAAACTGCTCCATCGAGGGAAAGAGAGGAAGATATGGGTCCGCGGTCGTTGTACCAGGTTGTTCCGGAGAAGCAGACGTCGGTGCGGGGAATCATGGGAAGCGAAAGAGGGTACGATGTTGCTGCTGTTACTGCATCTGGAGCACCTATACCTGTTTTGGGAGACGAGAGAGGGACAAAGGTACGCCCATTTCCTGATATCTATTCGTAACTGACGAACGGAACATTTGCAGCGGAAATCCAATGGCGTGGAGGTTTCGCTCGATGCTACAGAGCTCGAGGGGCTCTCGGAGGAGGAGCTCCGGCGGAAATACGACCAGCACTCACGTGGGTCTGCTGGTGTTACCGGGTCGAAGGAGGACTTTTCGGACATGGTTGCAAAGGAGATGGCGAAGAAGAAACAAAAGATGGAGAAGGAACGGGAGACGAAGAAGGGCAAGGAATTCAAATTTTGATATTCTTTTCTGTGGTCCACCTTTTGTCATGTCTTTTTCCGGTAGTACTTGTATTTATCCTGTGCGAGTGTCGTGATCGATGAGTTGCCGGATCAGAAGCACCAAGTTGGGAATATGTTAGTGATGGAAGGAACAGGGCTGTGCCATCGGTGTTGCACACCCACCGCTAGGAACTTTTGTCGGGGTGATTAGGACCTTCCAACAAGCTCAAGGCAGGGCAGAGCTTCCCTGAAGCGATGAACGTTTGACGCTTCCCACTCTGACACGCGGCGACTGCACTACGTTCCACGGCCGTATTCAAGAGGGCACACATCTTCCCTGAAGCTCGTTCTTCGACCCTACCAAGTTTCTATTCCAGTTCATACATCTTTCATCATTACTTGAGCTTTCTATCGCAAGCATGTCTAGCGTGAGGATGTACGAGCCATCTTTCCTCGAATTATTACCTGCTTGACTTACGTGGTCTTATATCAAGCGCCCTCCAACCGCCTCCAAACGTTGACTTTGTAGTCGGTGGGTCCTACCTCTCTTGGACTTTTTCCAGAAGTTGATGGTATGAAATCGTTTCCTGTTTGCTCGCCTTCTCCGTACACTGGTGATCCGACTGGGCCCCAATACATGTCGATTAGGCTATCCTGGCATCCCGCCCGGAGCAAAGGACCGTCCCCAGGCTGCTGTTAAAGGGGTATGTGGTCTTCCCTCTGCGCCTCCTTCTCGACCCACTCTCCACCCCACCCTCGATTTCAATTTCGCTCATTTTTTTCGAATCATGTAACCTCGTGACTTATAACCGGAACCCTCATCCCACAGGCTGTGGAAGTCCGCGTGGGTCCCGCAGGCGCAAAGGCCAAGTGGGTGCGCGTCGAGCTCAAGAAGATTGAAACGCTCCCGGGTGGGGGACAGGCGAATTCATACTATGACCACGTCGGCCCTAGCCCCATTTCGCTATGGCAGTCCAGTGAAGATTACTCCGTATTACAATCTGTGTGTGATGGCATATTCCTTTTGTGCATGGACGTTTCTGATAATGATGGTGGTGGTTGCGTCGCTGATAGCAAGATCTCCCTTTCTTGATTCGCATTCCAGAATCTATACCACCTAGCATTGCATTGGAGAGAGGTGGTGAGTTGATGTCGTTGCGGCACCCGTCCTTTTCCCCACCTTACAGAATCTTGTTTACAGCTGGCATTCGATATGAACTTGTCGCGACAGTATGCACACTCGGTAAAAAGTGAGGTTTCTTCGTCAGGTTCGCTACGTGTCCTCAGACCATTGCCAGGGGTTTCTTTCGCCGTCGCAAAACGACTGTAATATCACAAGCAACGACTATCATCATCGACAAACATGAGCTGCACTCCACCTGGCCCGTTTACTCGCAACCAGAATCACGCTCTGTCCACCAAGAAGGCGTACACCTTACCGTCGAACGCGGTCGTACATGCTACGGGCCTGGCGACCGCGTTTCCGTCACAGCAATTCTCAAATCCGACGCCATCCATCCCGTCGTGCTCCGCGGATTTGAGTTCACGTTGAAAGAGACCACCATCTTTCGAGCCGGTCCCCAGGCATCGCGGAGTGGCCCCCAACACAAAGTCGCCAACATTGGCGAGCAAAAAGTCCCACTGAACGCGACATTGTATAACGGTACACAACACAAGGCCGAGCTCGGATGTTTGATCCCTAATACACATACGACCACGACGTTGAACGCGGCAAGACACATCGACATTACTTACGTCATCATTGTGAGGGCGTGGACCGGATCGATGCAGAGCGTCATGATGGAGTTGCCTGTCATAGTGTCGAACTGGCCACGGTGAGCAGACTTGATATAAAGGGTAGGGTCAACTCAAACATCTCTTTAATTTTAGAAACGTTTCAGAAGAGGCCATCAGGTGCGTGGTTGGAACTCCCGCTGATACGTAATTCGTCTTAATCGTTCATCTCTTGCCAGACGCATTGGCCCTGCACCTAGCCTATGCGTGACGTCACCTTCGGTCCCGGCAGCGACTGTACCCATCAACACTTCTCTTATTCGACCTCGGACCGCTGAGTCCTACAATCAAGATAGTAATCGACCATCTGGTGCCAACGAACTTGGATTACTCTCCCGCTCTACTAGTTTACGCCCCAAACAATCCCTTCACAATACCGCACCGTCAGCATACAATGGCATCGCCAACGCACAGCAGGACGTGGATGAACTCGGAGCTCTCGGAGGTAGTTCTGTAGCAAAAGTGGCGGGGACCATCGACCATCCGGGGTATGGTTCTTCGAGCCGACCGGTCTCTCGAGGTGGACTCGGAGGTATCCAAGAAGATTCCCTTCTGGGCAGCGCAGGTTCGGATGGAGGTCATGGAGTGGGCGATCCACGGACGCCCGGCACAAGGCGAAGAAAACCGAGCGCTAACGCACAAAACCGGCTCACGATCACGAATTATAGCGAGCAGGACGCTGCGGACGGGATTAGTCCTCAGGCATTGAGGACTACCCGACCGACGACGCCACCACGCGGCTCCCAAAAGGCATGGCCTACCGCCGAAAACGAAAAGAGGATGCTATACGAGAATGCCGTAGCTAGGGTGCAGAAAGTGCAAGGGGCAGCCGCAATGGCGAATGCGACTGCTGCTAGCGAAGTGAGCCAGATATTTCCATCCTATGCTTCTCTCGGATTGATGAATGACCAGATCCTGGGTGGTCCGACAACTACCACCACTACCACCACTACCACCCCGACCCCAACCACCAACACCACCACACCCAAGAAATCAACACCTTGGCCGACGGCAGAATTGGAAAAGATACGATTGTTTGAACACGCTCAAGCAACTGCCAAGCGGACCCAAGCGTATGGAGCCTCTTCACCATCCGTACTTAGCCGTAGTAATAGTTCCGACAAACAACTCTCGACCAGCGTCGTGCCAGGTCCCGCCATCTCGCCTGGGGCTGCCTTGTATCAACAAGCCGTGTCTTCTATTTCGTCCAACGGTCCCAGCTCGCCGAACAATCGGGTCGCATCGCCCTCTCCTCCGTCCTCCCTCTCGAGAGTGCCCCACTACCCTTCCGCCGAAGAAGAGAAAGCTGCGTTGAGGCGCTATCACGAGGCCAAGCTCGCTGTGGATCGGAACCAAAATACACAATATGCAACCAGGGAGGGGATCGGTGCTAGCTCTTCAGCTGGGGCAGCTGAACCGGTGTCGTATGACGTTCTGTACCCAGAGCCTAATGGAACGGACGATGCGGAGGGGTCGGACATGCCTCCTCCATTTGAAGCATCGAGCAGCAGCAGTCAACCCCATTACCTGAACGAGAAAGAGAAGTTGAGGAGGCAGTACGAGGCCCAGGACGCTGCAGCGCAGGCTGCTCGCGGACAGGCACAGGCACAGGTGCAAGAGCCAATTTCTACGCCATCTGACACGGAAGAGGTACCTTCCTATACTGGCCCACCGCCGCCTGCCAAGGGGAATGCGTTATCGGAAAAGGAGATCTTGAAATGGAGGCTGGAGGAGCAGGATAGGGTTGCACTCCAGCTGCAGCAGCAGGAAGAGGGACGACGACAACAGGAACTACCGGTTCCCGCGCCCTTGCCTCCGCATATCAACGGCACCCGTGCACCCCCTGTCCCGCCGACTGTGAATGGTTTCAAGCCCTTGACAGCGGCTGAGGAGAAGGCGCAACTGCGCGCCAAGTACGAAGCGGAGGAACATGCGATGGGTAATGGACATGCGTCAGAGGCACCACCGCTACCACCACCACCGCGCCACCCATATGCCACTGCCACTCCCACGAGCGATGCCCCGCCCCCTTTGTTGCCTCGTCCTCCTGTGGAATATATCCAGGAAACGCAGGAAGCCGATATGCGCGCGCGGTACTATGACACCCTGGGTGTCGGTTTGGCGAGCGTGCTCGACTCTCACTCTCCCCTCGCGCCCGTGCCGCCGCCGCCGCGGGTGATGTCTCCGATGGTTTCTCCGGAGTCTCGCCACCCTCGGCTGGACGTGCGACCGTTTTCCCCGTTTGATGCGGGTTTGGAGTATGATAGTAGGGTAGGACCGGGGGTGGCGTCCCCTCCACCTCCTATTATGTATGGTCATGTGCGACCTCCGCTGCCGCCTCCAGGAGGGTGATACTAACCTGTGACAATACGCTGCGTATGTTTCTGTTTTGCTCTTATTTAAATCTATCATATGCGGTTTTGTTTCTCTTCTTTTCACTTTGTTGCTTGATATCCCCCACTTGTTTGGTTGATACTAATACATACGTACTCTTGTCACACTCGTTTTCGTCCGTTATTATCTCTGCACTTATGTTTCATCATGCTTGCATATGACACGTCATTTTATGCCTTTCTTTTCATCTTTGTCGATTTGGAAACCATTTCCGCTCTATTTTTCGATCGTCACGTCGTTCTGCCACAGATTTATTTTTGCTTCAAACTTTGGATCCGTTTACATGCATGCATATGTGAGTAAGTACCTGTATGTAATGGATAGATGCGCGCTCTGTAGTGTCGTGACATCTTCTTATAAACGTGGATGGATGATCCGGCTGCATACGACATTATTTCACAAATCTCCTGACGATCATGCTGCTGATCACTTCGGACTCTGTCCATGACGCCGTCCATTGGTTCATGCTCCTGGAGATCGCTATCTGTGGCGACGGCATTGGGGTCGAGAAACTCACAACTGCTGACATTGTAGTTCGCAGTCAAGTTGATTACCATTGCCTTTAGTTTCACTGTTAGGAGCATGCGATACGCCTACCCTAGGTACAAATACAATAGAGGGGGCTCTCAGCGATTTCTGCTACAGCCATTCCGAACGCTTTGCAGGTTTGGTGATGAAGGTCGGGTTTAACTTACTTTCTCATGCCAAGTCGAAGAAGTCACGAAGAGTGCGCACGTAATCGACTGGTGTCCTTCGTACTGTGTCAAAGAATGAAAGGAACGAAGACTTTCTGACTTAATTTATTGATGGTACCTGCCTTATTATCGGACGTTACCAGACCAAACTACCACAAGATAATGTCTGTGCAAGAACACAAGAACATGGTTTTCGAAGTCCAGCCGGAGTGGAGAATGCTCGAGGAGGCAGAGCCGAACCTTTTATTTAGTAGGGGCATGAAACACAGCGGACGAACGAACGAACGAACGAACGTACACTGTTCCATGCTACATAGCTATATAGTATATATGTAGTAAACCGAATGCAACGAGACCGACTAAAAGGGGACGAAAAGAGTGACAGCTGAAAAAAAGAACGGCAGAAACAGAGACCCAATGGAATCGACTACGTCACCAAAAATACACAAGCAGCTAGTTGACTGTTAAAGCGAAAGCAAAGGTCAGGAGTAGTCCTCGAACACCAAACGGCGGGAGAGGTTGCGACGCCAGTGACCCCGAAGTCTTGTGTGCATTTGAGGATGAATTTTTCGACGTGTCCGTAGTCGTGCCACATAGACCCGAGTTTTCGATGTCGTTCAAGGGGACGAGAACGACCGCGACACCGCCCCGAACGTACGAGACGTCAATCGTGCCATTGCTGCCCACCGGCCATTGCTTGCAATCGAGAATGCTACACGAATGATATTTTTGCGTCAGCACATATATGGGCCAGCTGCACCGTTAGATAGATCTCACTTGATGAGAGGCGTCTCACTCGGGTAGGGCGTGTACACGGGTGTGGCGGTCTCCTTGGACTGGCAGAATAATGCTCAGAAATCCTGGATCTGCTGCAGCGATCCACACACGAGACTTACCGGGGATCCAATGTTTGTCAGAACGGTGACGACAGGGCCTTTTATGAAGGCGATTCCGTCCGCGGTGGAAGTGAGGACTTGCATCGAGGAGTTGAGCCAGTTAGTATTTTTCACTAAAAAGTTGCGAAACTGAGGGGGTCAACGAGAGCAAAGCCCGCGGACGGACGGCATTACCTCATTCAATCTCGAAACAAACAGGTATTCAGTGGAGTTGGCATATCCGGAGCTCCACAACGGTTCGCGGTTATACTTGTTACAAGTGGGATTCAAGATTCATTATCACGTTCGAACAAAAACGGGACAGGGGCCAACTTACTGGATCCAGACCTCCATTGAAGCCTTGCTCCTGTCCATAATACACAATCGGTATACTTTGACGAACTATTAGTGAAGAAAGGACACCAGATGGAATAAATAGCCTACCCATCTGACATCAGTGTGAAAATTATCGCATTACTAGACACGTCAAATAAACGGCAAAGTCCAGGAGCAGAACTGCTTACTCGAAGCTTTGAGTGTCAACAGACAGATTGCGCCAGCGGGCAACATTTAAGTTCTCCATGAAGTTTCCAAGCAGTCTGCAGTCCTAGATACTGATTGTCAAACAGACAATTCGATACTTGATGAAGAATGTCCCAATCACCTCGAATTTCTGCTGTGACTGAGTTATCATGTCCGCCAGGGAGCTCATATTTTGTTGTCCAGGGATAGCAAATGTGTCGACGAGAGCGCCATACATGGGATAATGAAGGACTGAATCCAGAGCATGGGGTCCTTGATACATGGAAACTTTGCTAGGGGAATATCAGAAGCGGAAGCTATTTGATAAAAGAACTGCGTACTCGATGTCCAGATCGTCAACCTCGCCAAGGCAAAATACCCCAGCCTCAGCACAGAAGCCTGGCAAGAAATCCATGTTGACGTGTCTATCGTTCGTGAAGGAGAGAGTTCACAAGGATTTGCATTAGAATGAATGGCTTACTTGGCAGCTAGATGGTTATAAGACTTGGACGACAAGAGAGCGAAACAAAATAAGAAGACGGACCATTGATAAGAAGGCCGTCGATACTGTATTCTTGCACAAGGGATTTAATCCAGGCCTGGAACACTGAAACCACACTTGGGTCTTCGGTATTTATGTCCACAAGAGGCACTATGGTATCGCCTAGCCAGCATATTTCTTCACTGGTAGCGTTGCCCCATTCTATAGCACAGTAGGGATGGTATTGCGTCTGGTACAGTCATGTAAGTGAGTGTGGGTAGAAGTGGACTGTGTATGCATGTTTCTTACCTCGTTCTTGAACATGTAGGTGGACAAGTCTGGGGTGGTCGAGGTTGCCATGACATCATTGATAATTATATCCACCATCAGGTACCTTGAGCACGAATGTGCAGTGAGCAATACCATATGATGCAAGGATGACGGACATTCCACGATTGTGTAATTCTAGAGAGAGGGCCTTTAGGTCGTCGGATGAGCCGAACCTTCCGTTGAGTTGCGTTGCATCGGCGACCCAGTAACCGTGATATGGATCGCCGTACTGAGTCATGGGTCCTTCATAATTTTGGGACACGGGACTGATCCAAACTGCGCGAAAGTCAGAAATGAAACACCTGGACTCAGAGCGCTAAGATAAGGTTGACATACTTGCCGTGAAACCTGCGCGTTGAATGTAGTCAAGATTTTTCCGAACGCTACAGTGCGCATAAGAAATGCCCGGGAAGACAGTCTGGGGTAGAGTGACTTACGAGTTCCAATCACCGCCACACCATGTGAGAGTCCCCGGGAGACAGATTGTCGGGGCATCATCACCCAAGGCATAGCGATCCACGACTAGCCTGAAAATAAATTCAGAAACGATAAGCGACAGTGATGAAAGAAATCACTGATAAATTGAGCGTCCCCTCCAGTCGGAAGCAGATGCAGCGAGAGAGCAGGGCAGAGAGTATAAACAAAGAAGAAAGAACAAAACGAGCGACATGGTTGCCATCATGAGAGGGCCCGGGACGACGAAAAGGATTTTCTAGTTGAAAGCACAGGAAGCTTTTAAGCATAGTATGCTGCGGGTCAACTGAGGTCAGATGCTCGACCGCTCTGAATGCCATCACTTACCCTGACATCCTGGATACTTCAGAATCACAGGGGGCATATCCACTAATCACCCGAGATCTCACCCACCACAGTTCCTCCGCGTTTCGTTGAGTCCTCGCTCTCCTTCCAGGCAAGTTCTTTTTGCCCATTTCACTTTTCTGTCAGTGTCTTCGCACTCAGTAGCTGCAGGCAGTCCTCACCTGCCAGGAAGGTGTTCCTGTTTCATCCCATGCTCTCACATGTTCGACACCGTTCTACGTTGTTACCTCCTTGTTTAATGTTGTCAGCGTCGGTAGTCATCGCTGCTGGCGTCGCTATCGACCATTACATTTCAGGAACCCCGTTCAACCATCCGCGTCAACGCTGCTGAGGTACAGCTATTCCCCTCTCCGTCGCTGCGGCCGCCGACGGTTGGGATTCTCATTAAGAAGACGCATCACGTCCTGTTGAATCCTGCTTCTCAGGATTAACCTCGTCGGGCTCGTTGCTAGATTGGCAAACGTTAATGTTGGTCCTGCTTACTGTTCCAGGTCCACCTGAAATCAAAGAAATTCTAGTTAACCTCCCTCACGGACTTGTTCTCTGTAACATTCCATGGTGCAAGCACAGTTTCCTGACACGATCAGGATCGTCACTGGAAACATGGCAGCACGGGTCATGGGTTTGCCTTTAGCCCATCGTGATGGTTTGCGGAGTCGGAAGATCATATCCCCCCTGTGCCTTTTCATCCCAAACATGTGGATTCATCGTTATATTTTGACCCCGCCTCTCGGAAGAATGTAAGGAAATCAAACTGTTCAGATGATGCATGTCAACGCGCGTTGTGGGCGTTTTCAGACAATATATATATCTACCTGATGACATAACTGGTCGGTGCAAGGCTCAAACCCTCTTCCTCTTGACCGCTCTCCGTGATAGACACCAAACCGCGCTCAGTAAACCTGCTGGGGGGAGTAGCCAACTCACCCTCCAGCCCCAGCCTATGGCTCTCTCCAGCTTTCCGATACACGTCATCACCTCCCCGTCGAGATCTGTGAGCGAGCCCGAGTTGTCTATGACGAGATCCGCGAATGCGACTTTAGAAGTGATTGAAAGCTGAGAATTGAGTCGGGACGATGCATCAGCGCGCGTAGACTTGTCCCGAGCCATGAGACGTTGAAGTTGGAGCTCCGGAGAGCTGGAGGAACGAGAGGTTGCCCGGGTGAGCCAACACACGATGATGAGAGAACAGTAACCCAACGTACCAGTACACGACGATGACCTTTCCCATCCACTTCCACAGACCGCCTTCGATAAGCAGCGGCACGTCCACCACAACTAACTTTTTGCCTCTCAGCCAAGCCTTGAGGACGCCCCAAAGGATGGCGCGCGTTACAGCAGGGTGTACGATCCCGTTAAGGATTTTCCGCTGCTTCTTATCGTTGAAGATGATGCTGCCCAGCTTCTTGCGGTCGATGGGGCGGGTGTACCAATCTCGCTCGTCTGCACATATTAGGCCAGAGCTTGAGCTTGACGGATCACCAGAGGAGGCCACGAGCACGCCCGTCCCGAAAGCCTTGACAACTTGCTTGTGTCCGCGAGTGCCAGGCTCGATGACTCGCCTCGCAATTACGTCTGCGTCGATGATTGGGATGCCATGAGAGTCAAGCAGTGCGGAAACAGTTGACTTTCCAGTTGCTATGCCACCTGTGAGACCGACGACTACAAGTCAAAAGGAATGAGGGACGAATGTCAAGATTCAGGAGAGAAAAAGACAAGTACCAAGCATCGATGAATTGTGTCCTGCTGAGTTCGAATTTGATGTCCTGGGTGGAATGCTCCTGACTTGTCGGCTTGGACCGCATATACTCTCCAAAAAGTTTCTCATCCGACCATCTTTGATGGTTCAAACCAGACGAGCAGTTCAACTGGCTACAAAAGGCGAGCCCGAGCGCAAGCCAGTGGGCGTCAAACCACCAGAGACGAGCCGACCACTTAAACGCGCTAAGAAAGAACATTGTCCTCCTTCAGAACCTGAACGCGACGCGGTTGCAAGTCCCACCAAACGACCAGCTAAAGTACGGCAAAAGAGAGAACAAGCCGTCCCAAAACCATCTGATTTCGCCCCACGCGTGTCCTCGCCGTGGAAAGTCGGCGCCCATGTCTCCGCTGCCGGAGGTGTAGAAAACTCGATCGTGAACGCGGCGCGTGTCAGGTGCGATTCGGATTCCCCTGGATTTCTTAGTGTTGATGGCTTGGTTTACCTCCACTAGGGCAAATGCGTTCGCTCTATTCGTCAAATCACAACGTAAATGGTCTTCTCCCCCTCTCTCAGACCAAAACGTCGCATCTTTCAAGGCGCGCATGAAGGATTTCGGGTACGATCCGAAATACATCCTCCCTCATGGAAGTTACCTCGTTAATCTCGCAAATCCCGACGAGTGAGTCTATGTATTGCAGCCAGATGAACACTGGTTCGAGTACTATGTTCATTTCCAGATCGAAGCGAGAAAAGTCGTATGAATGCTTTCTGGACGATCTGAGGCGATGCGAACAACTCGACCTGATGGTCTACAACTTCCAGTGAGTTCCGATCGTAATTCTACCCTGTCAACAACCGCATATATGCTACTTGCACACCCCAAAAGCCCAGGTTCGACCGTCGGGAATGCGACGAAAGAAGAATCGATAGCTCACATCGCTAGATGCATAAACAGGGCTCACAAAGAGACCTCATCAGTGATAATTGTCATTGAAAATATGGTGCATAAGAATGCTGGTTTGTACTTTGGTCTTTTAAATTGATATATGTATTAGTCCGGGGCCAAGAACATCATAGGTTCCCAGTTCACGGAATTGCGAGACATCATCAAGCAAGTCGAGGACAAGTCAAGAGTTGGTGTGTGTCTGGATACTTGTAGGTATTCGCTCGGCATGGAACTGTGTAGCTGCTGATGCTGTTGCGTGTAGGTCATATGTACGCAGCCGTAAGCAATCGTGTTGGGCGTTGGTTGGGTATTTACATAGTATATTGTTTCACAGGGTTACGACATTTCCACAAAAGCAGGTTGGGAGTGAGTTTTATGTTATCTCAGCGAACCCCTGGTCACGCAACATTCCGACTACGGGCAGCGAAACCAGTGAGTCGGCTGCAAATCAATTTCACTTTTGGTAGACTCAGATGGACCTCATCGATAGTGACTACGTTTGACGAACAAGTCGGATTGTCATACCTCCGTGGGATGCACCTCAACGACTCCAAGACACCCCTTGGATCTAAAAAAGATAGACACGAAAATATCGGGCTGTACGTCCTCATCATCACTCATCATCAGATCGTCACATTGATTCTTTTTCTTGTTCATCTTTTGGCCAAACGGTATGACAGGGGCACAATCAAGCTCTCAGCATTCCTCACAATTATCTCAGACCCTCGCATTCAAGACATTCCTCTCATACTAGAGACTCCGACATTTGAAGCTATGGAGGTCTGGGAGTGTGAGATCAATGTATTGAATAAGCTGTCGGAGGTTGGGTTAGGTTCGACCGCAAGTGTAGGAGACGAAGGGGACCCAGGAAAGGGACAGTTGCTGGAAGATATGGTGGGCGAGATCCGGAGTGTCATTCGAGAACACTGTGGCGACAAGACGAGCGAGGGGAAGAAAAAGCTGCCAAGCAAGAGCGCATCAAAATCAAAATCAAGTAAACGGAACAAAATGGGTAAAGACGAGGAAGGCGAACTAACACAGTCCGATGACGCGGAGTCGTGTGCTGGACATTCTGAGTAGGCGGGACCGTTGTGGCATCCTCTGTGGGTTCTCTCCATACCTCTACTTCAATATCGACCAGCCGACGTTACAGAAAACGAATTCAGATGTCTTTATCTTGTACATTTTGATAGTATCGAATGAACGGCTTGGATTATCTTTCTTCTAATTTTCATCATCTTACAGCAGGTGCCCTACAACCGATTAACAGAACACCGCTTGCATGCTAGAGTCTGGCAGCGCATGCAGCGCTGTCACCAACGAATCAGCTCACGACATTCAGAGCACGTCTGGACGAAAAAACTGACCAGCAAGAAAACAGGCAAGTGATCACCACACTCCTCGCATTCCCCACAGCCGTGTCTATACCTCCAGAAATGGCGCTGGCATTCGTGACTCTCGCGCAACACCTCCATCCGTTGAGAGACTCGCTCTGCATGTATCACCGGTTGCATCTCAGCAACCTGATCGCCAAACTGATTGCGAACCCTCCTATCGGCATCGTTCAAGAGCATATTTTCGTCCCACTGCTCACAACGGCATGTCTTCCAACGTGCAGCGCATAGATAGCAAAACTGTGTCGAACAGCGGCAAGTGATGTGATAACACCCCTGGCTGAGCTCCACGATGGCGTGGCAGCCCGGACAGGTCTGCCACTTCTTCTCAATTGCCGTTGCGCGCAGCTGGAGTATCAATTGGTTTTCGTAACAATATCCCCGGTGTGCGTTATTCTTGCACTGAGAGCAGGTTCCAGTGAAGCAATCAACGCAGACGAGTTCTGTCTTGGTGTCCTCCTCGTTCCCCTCCTCGGAAGCGCCGAGAAACGCGGAGCACCTCGGGTTGGAGCAATACACCCTCGATCCGGCGGGTGTGGAGTATTCGCGAGCCTTTTCGAGGAATTGGAACCTTAGCGAGCGTGGGATGAACTGGAAGAGAGCGGGGTCTAGCGGGAGTGGTTCCTGACAGCACCGCAGCGGGTAGAGGCCCTCATCACGCAGGGAGGCTTCGACGAGGCCGACGATGCAGCTTCGACAGTAGCGGTGCGCGTCAGCGCAGGGCGCTTTGAACGAGCGGTCTGGGGCAACGTCGTCCCCGCAGATAACACACTCAAAATTTCTATGAAGGGTCCTGCTACTTTGGTGTCAGTTCCTTGTGTGTCGAGTTGGGACGAGCCTTACTTTGGAGATGGATGAGGGGCGGTTTTACGAGCTGCCGCTGGGCCAGTGATGTGAACGTTTTCCATGATGTCTTCTATGTCCTCCGAATCCGTGGTACTGACTGCATCTTCCTCGTACGCGGGAGGAGATTCCCTGGAAGCAGTCAGCGGGTGCACTGCAAAGTCATCATTGTTCTGAATGACCTTCCATCCTGGGGCCGACGTCGAGCCAGGACCTGCTCCACCATCCGTTGGGACACTGTCTGCTGCGGCATATTATGTCCATCTCTCAGTGCCACAGCCGCGCGATGGTCGTCACGCTCGGCCATGTCTTGGAGCATGAATCTCTGGAGCTGGTCCATGTCGGACTCGATGGCGTGGTCGATGCTCGAGGCGAGGCTGTGGTCGTGCAGAGTCCCGATGAGCGCGTCTAGGGAGGTGGCTTGCAGGTCGAAGGCGAGGTCTTCGTCACTGAGCGGGGCGTCCGAGCGGGCCTTGCCTTTGCGTGTGGCTTGGACGGCAGCTATGTCGTTGAGCGCCAACTCTGCGACGAGGAGCTGCGACGCGGCGTCGAGGGTCTCCAGACCGTCGAATTGAGGCTCACCGACAAAGTTACTACTGTACATGGTTAGGGGAGAGAAGAGAGAAAAGGAAAATGGACCCGACGGGCGAGCATTTCTCCTAATATTTGTATCTGGAAGATAGGGGGTGCATCATATCAGAGCACGACTTGTCCAGCAAAGCTCCTACGGTTGACCAGCGACAAAACGCTGGTACTTTTATTGGCATATTACACGAGGATAGGTACAATAACCGGTCAATTGGTGAGGAGCACAAAACATGGGTTTGAAAAAAAGACCCCTGTTATATGCGCGCGAACATTGCAGGTCGTGTACGGCCGGATCGTGCAAAAAACATGACAGTCCTGGGTCAGGCTTTGGAAAAAAGCAGCTTACTCGCAAACGCAGTGCAGTTGACCGGGTACTGCTTGAGGCTGCAGGCGTAATGGACCGTCACCCCGGCCCGGAGTTCCGCGCCATGCGTCCTGGTGCTTTGGCAGGTCTGTCTTTGCGAGGATCGACTCTTCCATCAGCCTGCAATCCACAAGTTCGTTAACGGTTGCAGAAGAAGGCAGCATGGTTCCCCCACGTAATGTTGGTTGGAACATAGCAAATGAGATATATCAATATAGGAGACCAAGCTATCCGGATTTTGCAACCCCAACAAGATGAAGCACGAGTCATCCGAATCTGCCACGGATATATGTCCATCATGAAGGTCGGTGTCACCAATGCAAACGCCGCATCGACAACTTCGAAAACGGCTCGAAAGCACACGCGGACAACATGAGCTGAAGTAGACGTGAAGAGCGGAGTACGAAATCCAGTGTTCCAGCACAGCCACCTGTAATATTCATGTCAGCCTTTGCTCGAGCTCGAGCAACTCCGGGTCGCTCGTGTCGTATTCTTTTCTACGAGCAACGTTCACGTTTATCGACTACTCAGCTTCCTCGACCACCACCACCGCCCACAGAAAAGCCTCAGGTTGAGACTTTTTCAGCACCGTCAAAACCCAAGTCCTATTACACACGGCCACTTCGGCGCGATGACTTGCCCAAGATACAAGTACCCGCTGTTCAAATCTGTTGTTTTCCAAAGAAGGAACTAAATTGTACTTGTGCAGAAACGGTGGCCGTTCATTCTCGCGTTTGCGGCGGTGGGAGTATCTGGATGGGCGGCGTTCCTCTTCGTAGCGATGAACCAAGAACGTCTATCGAGTTCCGTCGTACGTCAGGTTTTGCAAACGGCGCGAGATGATAAAGCATTGCAAGAGGCTTTGGGAGACGCCATACGATTCGAGCCGGCATGGTACCTCAACGGAGACCCATGGGTTAAGGGTTCTGTACGTGCCTGATTTCGGTTTCCTGCTTCATGCCGGACGTATGGAGGCTGACGCAGCACACCCTCTAGGTCAATCTGCCGCAGGGAAACGTCGACGTAAGCTTCCGGCTCAAAGGCCACCGAGGTTAGGGCGGCTTTTTAAATAATATGATCGAGTTCTGAGGTTATTGCAGGCAGCGGGACCCTGTATTTTACGAGCATTCGCAAAGCAAAAGGAGAAGCGTTCAAGCCACGTAAGTTCTGCACTACATTTGGGAATAAACTTTCCGAGACTCATTGCTTTGAAGTGCGATTCAGGGTCATCTGTGACGATGGCAGAGTTATCAATATTGCTTCGCAGTCTGCCCCTGCGTCTGGATCGGGACCACGATGATTTCACGTGTGCTCTGGATCCTGATAGTGGAGGTCCTGGTTTATGTTCACTCCCCGCTTGTCATGTGCGTCGTAGCTTGTTAGGTATTGACCAATAAGAAACGGGCGCGAAGCACCCAAAGTTAGAGTGTGGATAAACTTTGGACCGCCGTACGGCACACAGCCTCATGATGTAAGGTATTATAAGGGGACCGCTGGCCAGGTCTAACCTTCTATATTACCGCCATGAGCAACATCAAGGTATTGACGATTGGAGGGTCGAGGAACATTGGCTACTTTTCATCACTCAGACTCCTTGGTACGTCTAGTGACCGCCCGACTTGCGCTGTGCTGAACGGTAGTAAACAGAGTTAGGGGCCACTGTTACCTTTCTGTTGAGAAAGACCGACGTGTTCGATGGTGACGAAGCGATTCAAAAGTACGTCACCGCCGGGAAAGCCAAGCTTGTCCAAGGCGACGCACTCGTCCAGGAAGACATTCAACGTGCCTGGGCTGCTGCCAAGGGAGATGACGGGAAGCCCGTCGATTTTCTCGTCTTCACGGTCGGTAAGTCACACTTCTTCTGTCTTGCTGCCTCTTGCCCAATCTCATGCGCACCACTTGATAGGCGGGATACCCCACTTCGAACTCACCAAGGGTTTCGTGTCCTTACCTGCCAACCTCGTGACCCAGTGCCTGCTCAACTGTCTCGAGACCATTCCGACACCTCATCCCAAGATCATCGCCATTTCATCCATCGGAATCACCTATCTCAGCCACAAAAAGCTCCCACTTCTGCTCAAGCCATTTTACAGCTACTTCCTTGCTAGCCCGCACGCGGACAAGCGTGGCATGGAGGAAGTACTGGCGTACTGTGCGGGATGGGAGTGGGGCGCACAGGACTGCCCCGGGGCGGAGGTGCTCACTAGGGAGTGGAAGGCGAACGTGCATTTGCCGATACCGGGGTCGTTGAAGGACGAAGTGGTTGTGGTGCGGCCTGCACTGTTGACGGACGGCGCATGTCGCGCGGATACTACTAGTCAGGACTCTGCAGCTGCGCCTTCGTCGTCATCGAAGCCGTACATGGTCAGCGAGGGGGACCTCGAGGGGGCGTGGACGGTTTCGAGGAAGGACGTGGCGCATTTTATAGTGGAGAAGGTTATCAAGAATTGGGATGAGTGGAAGGGGAAGCGGGTGAGTATCGCACATTAGGAGTATCATTTCTCGGTTTCTTCTGTGTTATCGACGCCATCGAGCAGACACCGTAGCTATTATATTGACTTATTACCCGCAACACTACTCAAGTATATCATCATGTATAGTACTTTGGACTAGTCACATGTACAAACAAACGATTTTGAATCCGCCTACTACCAAGTAACTAGGTAAACGGTCTGGCATACTCTGTCCCTCCGCCTATCATGGCATCCACGTCAAGTCTCCCCCAACTCGTTTCAGGGTTCACTGTCATCCCGGTTGCCTACGCAAAGTCGACACATATACTCTACGCCCGCGCACACATATCCAAATCTCAAGACGTTGCCATATATCCGGAAGGAAGAACTCTCTTCCTCGTCAATGTTCCCGTCGATGCAACAGATCGCGAAATTTCACTTTTTTTCAAGTCGTGTGGGACGGTAGAGCGGGTTGTGTATGACCGGGACCTGTCACGCAGGACAGAAGAAAAGGAAGAGGAAGACACAGAGACGTCACCATCCACATCGCGATCACCGTCCCCAACACCGCTGGAGAGCGAAGAACCCCAATCAACAAAAAAGTCGAAAAAGCGAGGACAACCACGAACAGAGGAGAGCATCCTTCCTAGAGTCGTAACGCTCCCGCTCGTCCCGACCCGGACATTCCGAAAAACGGGCGGCATCGCACACGTCGTCTTCCTGGACACGTCGTCGCTCGAGAAATCGCTCGCTGCGCCGACCGTGACCAAGCTACGGTCCTGGCCCTCGTCCTCTGAAGAGCCGCGGGGCCTCGCGCACTACGCTGCGCTGTACGACGCCCAGCGGCCGCCACTTGACATCGTCAAGGCGCACGCGGACACGTGGATGGAGCGGTTTGAGTTCGATCTGGCGAAGACGAAGCGACAGTCGACGTATCGCAAGGGAGAGGCGATCGTGGATGAGGACGGGTTCACACTCGTGACGAGGGGCGGAGCGTATGGCCAGACGCTCGGCGGTGGTGTCGGGGTCGCGAGTAAAACGTTTGAGCTGACGGGGCAGACGGGGAACGGCAAGAGGAAAAAGAAGGAGCCGAAGGAGAAGGAATCGTTTTATGCCTTCCAAAAGGCTGAGAAGCAGAGAACAGGTGGGGTGGGGTGGAATTATGTCGCGGCGCTCTGGCTGACAATGTTGTTTGTGTTTCCAGCATTGCTTGATCTCAGGAAGAACTTTGAGGCGGACAAGGCGCGCATAGAAAAGTTGAAGGAGTCCCGGCGGTTCAAGCCTTACTGATTACACTGCGGCGCGGTACGGTTGTGTACCCAGTTTATCTGGCGATGGGTGAATGATGATTGTGCTGACAGTTTCCGCCTAGAGGATCCCGCGGCTGCCTGGGACTCGACTGTAACTCAGATATCTCCTGACCTTCCGGGTGGATTTAGACACCAGGAAAGAGTCCCTATGGTTAGCAATGATTGCCGGCGAAAGAAAAACGCGCAAGGGCCAAGATATGGACGGCTCGTAGTACGTGAACTACAGTCTCTGCGCTGGCCGCTTCTAGGATGAACACGAACATCCTTTCCACTCTTTCCCGCATTTATAACAAAATTCTTGACCACACCGGCAGATCATATGACGACAACCGGAGGAGCGCTCCACTATCATTTGACATCTGGGGCAGGTTTTCCACTTCTGCTTTTTGGCAAGAGAGCGAACTCGGAGGGCTTCGTTGTTGTTACAGCTTTCTCCCGGGTGTGCGTGGTCTTTGCATCTAGAGCATACGTTCGTGCTGCATTCCGGGCACGACATTATACATGGCGTCGATGCCGGTGGTCTTCCGATGAAGTTCGAACATCTCTTGTTGGGACAGTAGATGCGCAAGTTAGCAGGCGTGGTTGCCTCGGCGTACTTGGACGAAAAAGTCGTACGGAGTGAACCGGACAAGAAGCTTAGGAAGCTGTCCATGGGGAGCTGCTTTTGGCAGCATTGCAAGGGGAACAATCCTTCGTTGTTACTGGCGACTTCTGCCATGGTGAGTATGCACTGGTGGCAGATGAAGTGGCCACAGAGTCCGGTGAGACAGGCGATGCACTCGACATCGTCTCGGCAGACGACACATTCGACCCTACCAAGATTCGTGTATGTGAGTCAGCGAGGACCTGGAATGCTATTCAATTTCGTCACCTGGCTGGCTGTTGGGTTTTCTGACTTTGGGGGATTATAGTACTCTTTGAGGTGGGCGGCGTTTCGGGCTGAAGCCGCTCGAATACTTTATCGGCAACTAGGGGTTTTTCTCTGCACATCACGATCAGTTCTCTATATCGGAAACGCGATGTGATGGACGAGGGAAAGTCTAAGATGCTCACAACAATTCTGCAAAGGATACATTTCCCATTTCCAGTTGTGCCTCCGTCGGTGGCGGAAGCGATTCGCCACGCTCCAACGCGAGCGCTGTTTCATGATCGTCACGTTCCGCTTTTTCCAGGAGGGCTAGTCGCTGGAGGAACTGCGTTCGAGGATCTGATTCACAGTTTCGATTGTTTTTCGATGATGAATTCCTTGAGATATTAAGAACGGGTCGTGGTACTACTTACCCTCCTTTTCCGCATTAGTACCTCCTCGATTGAAGCGTAGGGCAAAGAGAAATCGGCGAACGGGGTACATCATTTTGGTGAGGATGAGGCCCATTAATATCTGGGTGATTCAGTTTCGGTCACTGGGGACCCCCTAGGTCTGCGCCTTCCTGAAGGCACACCGTGACGTCACAACCAATCATGTACATAAGGAACCCTAACCCTAGTCCAGGGGCCCATGATCTCGTACAGCAGACCTAACCTCATGTTGGGGGTACGCCTCTTCTCCCGCTACTTTCACCGTCGACGAGCCTCCGACTATTATGGACGACGAGAGCGCTGAGATTGAACTAGTAGGTTGTATTCCTTACACTGGATTTGCATCATTGACCTGCGACACATTCAGCTCGAGCAAAACTTGAACAAGACCCACCAGATATCGCAACGGATGATATGTACGTGCCCAAATGTTGCATTCGTCACGATCGAGGCTCATCTCACTAGCTATACTGTCCAACTTTGACACCCGTCTGGTCAAGTTGGAAAAATCGATTCTTCCGCTGTTCGCCGCTACACAGAAACTCAACCACCGGTCGCACAGTACGCATCTGGAGTCGCATGTAGAAACCTACATTCTTCACAACGCCCCGAACAGACATCGACCGTGCGCTTTTGAAGATTGATGAGGTGGCGAGCAGCCACGAAGGGATTGCTGCAGAAGAGGGTCTCATTCTACGAGGGTGCGTATCGACTAGTTTTTCGTGCCAAGTCGACGTGAATTTTCTTCCAGTCCCCAGGCGGGACAACTGGACGTATATATCGATACTCTTGCGCGCTTGAATGCCGCTATCGCGTTCAAATCTTCTGACGAAGATTCGCGTGAAAAGGTACATCTCGCATTTTGTCTTGAGTCTGAGTGCAGATTGGGCTACCCATCACCGCTGCCCATAGGCCCGTCTCGTCGAAACTGGCGCAAAGAAGCTCACGCAATTGTACACGAAACTCGTCGCCGAAGGATCATCGGGGTCGCCTCCGATAGCAGGTCTTGACTTTACGCCTACAACGTTCCCGCCAGCGTTGGTCGCCCACCTCAAACCTCTCGTTGTATTCTTGCGCAGTCTTCCGTTACCGTCCACACATCCGTCACATCCTGGTGGTCAAAACATTCTTGCTACCTTGAGGGAGGCACAGCGTGGTTATGCTGACATGCGTGGAACGTGGAATCGCAAGTCGTTGGAAACGCATGCTAAACGAGTCATTGACCGTGCTGAGACGTTGGATGGTGTTATTGCGGGCAAGGAATTCGGGACATGGGTGGAAAACCTAGTTCGTATCGCAGAGGCGAGTAGGTTTCTTTTTCTGTGACCAGTTTTTTCAGCTGATTGTGCCGTATCAAGACCGAATATTCACTGCTCACCGATCTTGCGCCTCTGACTGCCCCTTCTCTCTTGGCACCCACCTACGATACTCTGCTCAATCCCCTTCTCACACTCTTCACGGATACGCTCTCTTCTTTGACTGCTATCATAAAACGCTCCCTTCATAAATACACTTTCCATGCGCTCGCTACCTACGCTGCTCTGTCGGCCCCCCAGAGTCGCTGGGAAGTCATCATGAGCAGGAGAGGAGAGGGTTCCAGAGACACGAACGAGTTGCGGGACGGGCTGACTTCTGTTAGGAGTGTATGTTTGCGAACCTTTCCAGAATTCCTGGCAGATTTGAAGTTGGCAGCTACGGGACCAGGAAAGGGTGGGGAGTTGGGCGTGAGCCTGACTGATTTCACGATATCTGTAAGCGTCTCGGACTTCTCCCCCAGGCTCAAGCTCGTTCATTGACTTGCATCAGACAGTCCAATATTTGGACAGAATCCCAGAAGTGAAGGGAGCGGTTGGGGCAGCGCTTCTTGCACTTGGGGACGGGAACTGGAAGATGGGCGAGGGTAAGCAGGTGGGCAAAACCCCAAAAGGTTCGACCATCGAAGTGACCGAGAAGATCCTCCTTCAACATTACACCTGTAAGTCCTTTCCTTTCCTGTATATATGTGCTTCTTTCCATGTATCGCTCACTTGCGAATGCGTTTGACAGTCGACATCGTGACCACGGCCGTGAGTAGTCTGACAACCCTGTCTCGAACACAACGTCGCGGCGCGTTCGGGTCTATATTCTTGCTCAACAACATCTCCTACTTTTATACTCGCCTGGTGTTGAAACCTACGCATCCAGGGCTGACAGAACTTGTCACCCGGCCCACTGCAGACGCGCTCACGTCGGCTTTTCGGACCGCGAAAGCGGGTTACTTTGACGCCAACTTTTCACCTCTGATGCAAACGTTGAGCGAGGATCGGGAAAAGGAAAAAGTGGGCAGCAGTGCGTGGAAGGCGGCGACCAAGGAAAAGTTTACGCGATTCTATGACCTGTTGGAGGAAGTCGGGGAGAGGCATCGCATGGCGAAGGTGTTGGAGGACGAGGTGGATGGGAAGAAGGCGATCGCGGAGGAAGCTGTCAAGCTTGTCGCGCCGAGTTTGCAGCGGTTCATTCAGAAACAGAGAGACAAAGAGTTCAGCAAGAGTGAGTGCATGAACCTCGTCTTTCTTCGTCCATTTGTGATGTGATGCGTATCGTATATGCGCTTACGTTACTCTCGCGACAGACCCTCAAAAGTGTGAGTACAAATTGATTACTTGATGTGTACGCGGTCAACTTTTTTTTCCAGATATCAAGCTATCGTCGGAAGAAGTGGAGGTTCAAATACGTGGGTTTTATAAATAAATTTCCGAGCGACTCGGGGCACGAACGCAACATGATGCACATCCATGATATACGAGACCCAAGCGCATGACAATTCTAACATCGCTAATCGTAGCGGTCACAGCACCCTTCATTCCATTTCGGAAGACCATGAAATCTGGATCATCCATCTCATTCCCGTATTCCATGTACCAAGTTTGAAAGACTTGTAAGCTTTTGTGAAATGTGTGCCGCACTTTTCAGCACGTGCTCTTCAAAGTTCTCCTTGACACACAGGTCTTTAGATGTCTGGACGACGGATGACGTTGGTGTCGCAGCACATCTTCCCAAAGTCACCGAAGTCACCGGGATGCCCAAAAACATCTCTGAACGAAATTTTGAATATATTGTAAAGACGTTACGGGCGGGATTCAGAGTCCAACGTCTAGGACTCTAGGTATGTATTGGTGTATCGATCTGGTGCAGAGCTATATCAGTACGCGACCAAAACGGATGGAACTTCCCATTCCATGGTCAGCAGGCAGAAGGACAGGAAGCGCAGGGACGCATCCTGACGCGACTCTTATCTATCTGTCACATCTCCATCAGAATGCACGCGCGTGGCTCGAGGAAGCATCAGAACCGAGATATGATATCAGATATTGGCTGCCGAAGCACAGCAGGATAAATTCAAGAAGGCCGACTACGTTACACATCGGTTAGGTTTATCATCCTAACCCAGATTGACGTGATGGTGTCGAAGCACTCGTTGCAACTCCCAAGCGGTCGCATATCAAAATGTTGGAAGAACTCTAAGTCTTGATGAGTGGCGGCACAGGTATACTTATTCAATGCATGATCCACGTGTTTTCATCACCACAGCCCACCGGATCGGCTTATTCGCGACCCATGTCGTATTGTGTACTAGGGGTTTCCAGGACAACATCGGGTGCATCGAAATGGTTGAGGCTGATATACATGATCAGAATCGCAGTACAAAAACATACTCAGACTGGTGGTGTCTAGGTGCAGAATACAAATAATTTCTACAGTGAGCGCTCGCGCCCGATCGTACATGTGCCCTTCTCGCCCGTTACGAGCACTATTGGGCTGAATATCTGTCCGAGGATAAAATTCTCGCTCATACGATTGCACACTGCACACATACCCGTAGACGTCCGGCAGTTAACAAAGCTCCGATGGACAATTTGCCATACCACCAGCTAAGAGACAGCACTTTGCTCGGTCGAGAGTGGTCGTAGCTCTCGAGGGGACGGTACCATGGTATGACCCCATCACGAAGTGCAAGATCGGTCGCCGTGACGTTCATGAGACCCGCTTCTCTCAGAGTAGACAGAAGATTACTGATTGTACTGATGGAGTTCATCTGAGTCATCTTTGGGAAGCTCCCCAGAAGGTTCTGCGTGGCCTTCAAGTGATCGGTGTTAGCCGGAGTCATCACGTCTGTGAAGCACCATTCGTAGATTGCAAACTAAATCACCGACATCAGTTCGTGTGCCATGGCGCGAAGGGCGTGGTTGCGTACTCTACCGGAGGGTTTGAGTAATCTTTCGACGTGTTTATAGAGGGTCTTTGGCGAAGTGCCAGTTCGCTACAGCAATAGGTCAACTCCTGACACGACGAGGCAGTTTTCTGGCTTACATATCCAGATTCGATCGAAAACACAGCGTCAAACGAGCAGTCGGGAAATCTCTCAAGTGCTTCGGAAACGTCTTGGACTGCCAGTGTTCGCAAACATCAACTCGGGAACATCGAAGCACACGGAAAGAAGGCGAACCATGATGATAAGTGACTCGACCAGCGAGACCTGCCTCTTTCGAAGCGTTCCTTGCACTCGATATCTATCCAAGAAGGTGAGCCCGCGGCATTTTCGGGAAAGGTGGCATCCTACTTACGAGGCAAGCGTCCGTGTCGATTCCAACGACATTGACATCGGAGAATTGCACGAGCTGTTCTGTGATGGCGCCATTGCCACAGAAGAGTGCCAGAACAGTTTTCTTGGGCCTCAGATGGAGCTGACTGAATAAAAAGTGTTGATGGCGAGTCATCGCAAGGGGTAGGCTATCGCCTCGGTGGATCCTCGAAAAGTGAAAAATGCCATTTGATGGATGTCGCCCTGAGTCGCGCCTTACTTTGGACTGATACTTTGGCAAGAGGAGCCAGGAGAACAACGATACTGAAAATAGCTTTGAGTGGGCAAGTCCGCATGTTGGAAGCTCTTTACCTGCTGCAAAGTTTGAGAGTGCCTGCTCTCGTCGACGGTGGATGCCATCGTACACAGTGAATGGGCTCATAATGAATCGACAGGTTGCTGGGGTTGTTCTCCTACTTGTGGCCTATTTATTCGGCCCCAGGGTGGGGGCCGAGTTATAGCTACCCTTTTATCACTCCGACTTATCCGACTTATCTGTGGCCCAGTCCATTGTTGCCCATTCCGGGAGCCGACATAGCCGTAACTTAGCGAAACCTGAAGTAAATGAGCGGCTGCTTACAACTAGCACTGGGTTCCCGAACTTGAGCGCACCGTCATGGCATGGCATGTAAGACTTCGAATCAATGAGGAATTTTACGTATTTGTGAGCTAACTAGATTCAGACTAACTTTGGACTAACTCGTTTTAGGTTTACAATGCCACCGTGTGCGGGCACGCAGTGCCAGGCGGCAGTGCCGCAGCACCAATAAGCGTTTGTCAGCCCGCATGATCATGCTCGACCACAAACTCTTGGCCGTAACTTGAGTGCTGCGGGACCATACGATTAGCCTATATATAGAAGCACCTTGATAGACCAATCCATCTGATTAGAACGAGCTCAAGTTGACCTCAGGCAATCACGTTATCATGTAAATAGTTTTCTTGTTCCACAAGTCCTTGCTAGTCTGCATGGAGAAACAAAGAATTTACGACAGGCCCGGGTCCGGCGATGGCATGACATATGTAAGTATATTCCCCACGTCCTGTAAGCTGACAGGAAACAAAGCTTCTATTTTGCCTCGACGAGCGATCGACGAGTCACACTTGCCGCCGCTGTGGTGGCAGTACTTCTTGGTACGTATGGAGCCTGTGACTCATCATCAGGAACATTTTCGCTGACTGTCAGTCTTCTCAGGTTCATAACCGCCCGAGTTGTGCTTGCATAAGGACCCTACCCCCCAAATTGCTCGAAAATCCGATCAAGGTCCATGTGCCCGTGATAAAGTTCTAGGGAGCCGAAAGCTCATGATGCCGTAGGAGTGCGGCTTTGAGAAGCTAGATAATGACCGGGCCATCAACTTTGCATGACAGATGCATTGAGAATCTCCTCTATGATTTCCCATCGATTTGATAACAAGTTTACATGATAGATATTTCTCAGGGCTTGGCTGGTGGTATGTATGTACTGGTATCAACGCAAAATCTGAGTTAAAATCGTCAAGAACGCGGACAATCGTGACGCCTAATACTCACGCTGACATCGCATCATTTAGTACGATCTGATCTTGTGTCATCGATCACGCGCACGGACGAGGTGCGTAAATCCTTGCCAGGCATGTCAGCGGCACTGTTTCAAAAAGATTTTGGCGGACGCCCTCCCTTTATCAATATGAAATAACTTTCATAGTTCGAATCCAGCCACCCTTGGCGGGAAATCTCGTGGTCCAGCCGCTCTCCAGGCCGGCAATGTGCAATTGATGCCCCAGACGCGTCCAAGTGCCCCACAGGTTTGTACCAACCCCGCGCGCTCCGTGATCGATTCCTGTCAGCGCCCTGATTTGATGTGTTTAGAATCCACAAAACTGATCGTTGGGACAATATCTTGCTTGTCACCAGACCTTCAAGGCTTCATGGATAATAATTTGGTCTGTACGCAATCAGATCAGACGGTTCCATCGAATCTGACCCATTATTGTTTAAAGTGGTCTCGAAAGAGCTTGGCTTCCGACTCCCGAAGTAAATTCTGCAAGCATAGATATTGTTTTCACATCCGGTGACCATGCTGCCGGTAGGATAACGCATGAACTCGTCCTTGGGAAGGCCCGCTACAGCACTTCGATGGGCCATGCTAGCCATCGGGTGACAGCTTGTGGAACTCCGGTGGGATCTATCAGGCGTAGCGCTTGGCCCATGTGTACGTGTCTTCTTGAACAACTCTCGTAATCCCGGGATTTGACATGTTCAACACGTCAAACTTCGCCAAGGTGAGCGGTCACCGGCTGCGTTTAAAGGTATTGTACTCATTGTCTTGTCCTATGCGGCCTAAAGATCGTCGAAGGCATTGTCAATTATCCCTGCCTTTCATCTCTCGCCAACAACTGATAACAATCGGAAGCATCGTGTCTATTGGGAAATACACCGCCGGGCTTCTGTTCGGGTCCGCCAGAGTTAAAATCGTGAGCTGACGTGTAAATGACTCAATCACGGAACGGTCACCCAGTGTGGCAGTAGCAGAAGTCGCTTCCTGCCGCACTTCTCCGTGTGGGTCACGAAGCTGGCTGGAGGCAGTGCGGCGCGTTTTTCTCGTACGCAGCATCCGTGCACCTGCTCGTCGAAAACGCTATTCATAGATTCAACCTTGTCTGGTTTCGCTCTGGCGAACGAAGGTCGTTGAGGGGTTTTCCCGTTGGATCGAGCAAGCAAAGGATGTGTCTTGATCAGAGAAGTTCTCATAACGCTTCACGTCGGGAAGGCTCTCCCGGAGATGCATTAGAAGTTCTAATTAGTACGCGCGACACTGTTCATATTCTCCAGCTGGCTTTTCGACGTCTCACTTCGTCGCACTCCGTTCCCTGCGCCTCGATCTTGTTCGCCTTAACAGCTGTTAGTCCCTCCCACGGGTCAGTAAGTTGATTTTCGACTAATGAAAGTAGCCCGAAAAAAAAAAGTCAAACGTGGAAGTCTACATAATTTATGCCCTATCTTTCATCTATTGTACTGATTGGCACAATCGGCAAAATTATAGTAAGGATAAAATCAAATAAGTATATGAAACAGGATGGAAAAATCAAATTATGCTACTATCGCAACTCTGCAAATCCAACTCGGGGGTTTTCACCGAATTCGAACGTGGTATAGTAATCCCGGAAGAAATGATTCCCGACCAACCAGAATGCTGGCCATGGAAAGAGGGATCGGTGATCAACGTGAACAACCAAGGATTATTAGAAAGACTCACAAGCACCTGTATTCTTAGCGACGATGCTGCTGAGACACTTGTCTGAGCCCGCCAAGACCGCTCCAAGCTTGAGGAGTTCGGGAGATATCCAAAACGGCTTGCCGTTAAAGATGAAGCTGATGGCCGGGAATGAATTGCATGGAACTACAAGGTGTTAGCACAACTAAACTGACAAAAACTTATCGAACTTACAGGAATAATATCCCCCACCCTCATACACACCACCAAGAGCTTTATACAAATTTGAAACTCGCGTCGGATCACCAATTATGTAGTTGGCACCAGTGTCGATAGCAGCAGCTACATTGGTTAGATGCACAATGCCCTTGCCATCCTGAATGCCTTGTATTTCCACTTGCCAAAGAGCCTAAATGGCTGATATGAGAGATCATTCACGACCACCTGGCGTTTCGTCTCACCTTCACCGTCACAGGGGTATACGTGAATTCACCTTTGTAAAGGTCAGGGTTGACTCCACCGATATACAACTCGCCTCTATCAGAGGTGAGCTTGATTGAAAATACCGGTTCGATGACCTTGGAGTCCGCGAGTGTTGTGAGAAATGGCTTAGCAGGAAAGCTCGAAGCAGACTGGAAAGCCATTCCCCATATGCCGTCTGGAACCCAATTGTCTTTGTGTAATCGAGCAGAATACCAATACGCAGCACCAACTGTCTGCTTGTCCCCCTGCCGAGCAGTCAGAAATGATCACGTTTCACAAGCGATACGAAACATACAGTGATGCCAGAAATGGTTACGTTGTCCACCCATTGCATACCTGTAGCACTGGATCCATCGCCATACCTTATGGAGAACTGCTTACGCAGGTTTTGTGCAGTGCTTGACCTCTCAGCATCCCAGAGAGTGTGACCATTGCAAGTGTCACCACAAAGGCTCCATGGTACGAACATATCGCTGTTCCGAAATCGAATAACTTGAAGTCAGGTGGATGTGCTCGACAAGAAGTGCTTACCTAGACCCTGTGTCGATTTCGACTTCACGACCATAGGAATTAGGGTACATATATGTCAGGAGTGTGGAGAGGAAGTACCAGCAAAGGTCGCGGGCGGAGTACCGATCGAAATCTCGCCATACCAGGTTAACTCCCGGTTAGTCATCAAAGGTGCGCCAGCACTTAGGCTACGCTCTCGCGGCTCACTCCCATTCACAGCAAATGGGTGGGTCGTTCTCGTGTTCTTCTCATAATTGTCGAGGCTACGATGAACTTTGCTAAAAATAATGTGTGAGCAAACGCGATGTCACTGCCGCTCACGAACTTACGCGCTGAGTGATGCAACGTGAGCGTTGAGTACACCACTGGCAATATCAACAGGGTCGTCTGGATTCGGGAAGGGAGAGCGTTTGCTGAGTTTTATGACGATGCCATTGCTGTCGACCGCCAGCTTGGGTATTGCAGCGGCAAAAACAATCGGTGAAAAGGAGGTTATGGCCAATGAGAAGCGCATAAGTTTAAACTGAGAGGAAGATGATCAATTTGACGAGGACTCGCGTAATGTAGGACCCCCGCCGGGGCCCGCCGTAGCGACGATGGATATACCCCTAACTTTCCTCTGTGCAAGTGTCAGCCACCGTATACGAATACAGTTGTGACAACTGGAGGGGAGGGAATGATTAGCGATTGGACATGCATAGTCTAGCCGATGAGGTTAAACAACCTGACCATCATTTTGTTGGCTGTGCTTCATCACCGCCCCAAAACAAGTTGTACGCGTATCACTGTCCACATGGATGCCCGGGATCATCCTCGACGTTTACAGGGTGTCGATTGAATACCAGATCTCCAGACCCATCGGAACTCCGAGTCCCTAGTAGAGTAACGTGGGTCATGTGTGGGATCGCCCCTGGTCACAGCTGTAAATCATGAAAGGGTTATCACACAGTATCGTCTTGAACATGCAGCTGTGGGTGACACTTGATGGCCATAAGTGAACTGAAACTTGTGCTTCAAGGGGCGAGTGCGAATGCGAGCGCGTAGGAGCGACTGACGTCGAAGATGGTCAACGCAGTTCATTTCATGATGAAGGCTCACCTGAAACACTCAACACACCACGCGGATATTCGTGGAATCAGGGCGGCGGGGCAGGGCCTCTACTACCTACTCTCAGGCTTGTACGTCCCACATAGGGTCTGACCCCAAAAGCCATGGAAATGGAATCAATAAATCAATAAAAAATCACACCACGTCCACCACCGACAAGATGAGACCTGGAGCTTTGAGCTCGAGGGGGAGAGTAGTAAGAGACTCTGGTTAGACACCAGCGACAAGAAGCGCACAGTTTGGCGAGAGTGACGAAACAAGAACCGTCGGGCGTGATCGGGAGCGCCAGTTGATCACGTTTCGAACGTTCAATTGGGCTGAAACCGATTCCAGGAGATTAGGGACAAGAAAATATCACCGGTAAGTTGCTAGCCATGAAACAATCGGGCAAACCCGACGTGACTGGTCCAAATGTTTAGGAGCGGGGCAGGGATCTGGGACGACTAGCTGTCAAGCGCAGCCGGAGCACCCTCGTGGCTCACTGTAAGTAGTACTTGCAGGACAACGTCTCTCGGACTCGGGAGTCGGAGGTCGATTTGGCTTCAAATCCAAACTTACTTGATTTCCCACGCATACACCTCCGCAACTTAGCCCCCCCTCCAGACTCAAGGCGTTCGTCTCCCTCAGCATGTTCCCCCCACCACTGGACGTGTCCGATCTACAGTTCCACACCATGATCTTGCTCCGTTCCGAGTTCGGATTCGCTTGGGCTCCGTTTCACAGCGAAAGGATGCGTCGTCCCCGTGTTCATCTCATAATTGTCTAGTCCATTAAGGATCTTCCTATTGAAAAAAGCCTGAGCGAACCATACTATGTAATGGCTCATTCCACGTACTCCCTGACAAATACACCATGAGAGCTGATCGCGTCCAGATCAATGCTTTTGTTCGAGTTCAAAAAGGAAGAGTGTCTGGCGAGCGGTATGGCCATGCCACCCGCCTTCCTAATTGGTACAGGATTCGCGATGGCTAGAGCAAACAGTCTGCCGGTGACTGCAAATATGGTTATTGTAACGAATGGCATTCTTTAGGAGCGGAAAGGACTTGCGACGAAACGTTCACCTACAAACCTTTATAAAGAGAAGCTAACCGTAATAATATGTACGGACGTCAGCGATAGGAACAAATCGAATGATGCATAGGTCAAACTGATGATAATCGTGGCGGTATGGTCCGAGAGGAGAACAAGAACGGCGAAAAACGGAGCTTGATTGAAGACTGTTCCATACATGAACCTTTGATAGTGAAATTGGGGGATAAGCTGTCTCGCAGAGCCCACATTCAATGGTGTTAGGCGGAAGGTCGTTTCTCTCTCTACTTGTGAGGCCGATGGAGGGTGCTTCCAATTGTTATCAGTTGTTTGCGAGAGATAAAATGAAGGAAATATTGACAAGAATACTCACGCTCCGATGTCGGATCGCCATTATCGAGCTGCTTACCAGTACCTGCGTAATGGACCCGCCGTAGTACAGATGCGATTCAAGGGCGTATGGTGCTTGCGAAATCGTGCTGGAAAGGCGGACACCGCTTTGTCGCGTCTAAATCGATCGGAAACGCCGAGGATCTAAAGGAATGCTGTATCGCATTGTCACCTTCGCCATATAGATAGCTCCTGTATTTCTCCACGATGATGTTCAGCACAGGAGAAGGCAGTCAGGTGCGTGTCAAAGAATTGTTGTAATAGCAAAAGGCATCTGTACAATGACTGTTCCTACGATACGACGTCGACAGGCATTTCTACATCTTCGCCCTCGTCGCTAACGTCATCCCAATCCTCCTCATCACCCTCTTGTTCTGCCAGAGACGGCTCAAAACCAAGCGCGTCTTCCCCAATAAGCTCCTTGACGTGTTCGAGCAGCGGTACGTCCGGGTGTCCCTGGGACGTGTGCAACCACCAGTGCACGCACGAATGCGTTAGTGTCCGATCCGGCCATCTGAGAGACCATAAACCACTCACGGTCTAACGCGTCTCCAAATAGTTCCTCGGGTCCCTCGCCATGTTCTACCATGCCAACAGGCGCCCGTTCTCGCTCAGTTCACCAGCATCGGTATCGGCAATATTCCCGTCCCTCACAAGATGTTGGTAGGTTGATGCATGATATCACGATCTTTTCGTACATGGGTGATGCAACAATACGATAATTGTCGTACACCCATATATCATAGGGTTGTATACACTAGTCCTGTACATATATTCC
>JBBPQC010000021.1:0-74850 GCA_038092295.1 Leccinum arenicola | reverse complement strand
GAGGTGAGGGGTAAGGATCATAAATTAGACGACGGCTGACAAAAATTCTTCTGCTTGACGTATTCGGTGATGAAGTAACCACACACCGTCACTTGTTGTATCAGAAACATGATCGTCTTGACGTGCGACTTGATCACCTCAGGCTTCAAGGGTTCGGCATCGTTGACGAAGCCGAAGACGTCGTTCATCGACAATGAATCATCGTGCCTGCCAAGCGGACGATCTGGTCGTCGCGGTCTCTTTGCTTCACGAGCACCTGTGAGGAACATCATCAGGGATTAGCGATAGCAAAACCATGAAGAGACATACCTTGTTTGCAGCGGATACTACAGACCAAGCAAGCGACATGTAGGGCGGTTGCAACCCTTGGGCCAATGTCAACCGCCGTGCTCAGCGCCCCGACAACTGCGGAACGAATGCTCCGACGGCTTCGGTCGCTCTGGTGACAGAGCGTCTGCAGCTTGACGTTCCTCCGCGTTCACATCCCCATGCTTGTCGGAAGATACAGTGACTTGATCGTAAACCGAAAATGACTGGAACCATAGTAGTACAGGTTGGGAAGAGGCTCCCTTTGATCAGAGAGATCACATTAGGATTCAGCAGAAATCATGACACCAAATGAGTTCATACCGCCATCCTTGAGATTTTCCAGCACGCTACTGATAGTACCAGCGAAACTGCCGACCAATATGTCCTTTCGCATAATATGCTTTTGATAAACCTTCACGACGATGGTGGAACGGTCCTCGCCATCACTAACACTGTTCAGTTCCCTGGAACGGCGAGAATGCACCCACAAAAACAAATTATGATTCCATGAAGCATAATTCTTTTTCTCTTTTGCTTTCTTCGTCATCCGTGATGCATCGCCCACGGAAAATTCGACTTGATATTTCCTCGCAATCGAGAGCTTTTTCTGCTCTAGTGTACGAAGTCCGATGTCTGAAACAAACGAAGGTGAACTTGCAAATGACAGAAGTGTCGTTTGAATGGCAAACCTTAAATGAAGAGAGGGCGAAGGTGGACGTGTCCCTGCATGTCCGTGTGGATGCAATGAGCAAGGGTGAATGTCATGCTAAACGGAGAGAATGGCACAGGAGGAGCTCGAGTGCACTGACATGAGTACTACCGTAGTATGGTCAGTGCGTGAGAATTCGGGAATTTCACATGCAGGAACTCCAGCTGAACTTTGGCTGAACTTTGTAGTTTGCTCGTTTCTTACTCTCTCCCCCCACTGCCCCACTGCCCCCCAGTCACAACCCCACCGTGTATGCTAGTCTCGACGAGGCAGGACGTACCGGCATGAGTATGACATTGGTGAGTCATGCTACTCCGTTGCGCACGCATTTCATCAAATTCTCATATCTGCCCAATCTTGTGTGGCTTTGAGCACCACGTCCTCGACATCAGAAAGAGTCAATGTTCCTTGATCTTGTGACGCAATGGGAGATAATGGTGTGTTGTTGCATCCAAGATCTATGTGCTGTCCTTAGACTGATTTTGCTCTGGAGTTGCATTCGCACCAAGACCGTGACATCAACAGAGCCTCGCGCTCATCAAACAGCACTAGTAAGTGCTATCATGATACTCACGGAGTCTACCCACATAGGCTCAAGTCAGTTAGTAACGCCGCTCGCCTCACGCGTGACTTTCACACCAACAAGCAGATCATCAAATGGTTTCGACTTCACTGTGACAAGTCTTCTTACATGCTGTTGATCCATTGCGAAGTCGGACTTGCATGTTTTGCTCCTCATTGGTTACTTAGTAGACCCGTTGTACAATGTAGTCAATGGATTTGGTAACGGAAAATATATTTGACTACAATAAATATATCGGGTGTCGTGTGATATATGCAAACTGAATTCGCCAATAGATATCGTGGCTGGCATGTAATATCTGTGACAGGATTTCTACGAACATTCATCGATTCGACAGTACTTGATCGAAAATTCAGTTTTTCCAGATCCTACTATATTCTCGCTGGACAGTCGGCGGGTCGACATGGGTTATATCCGTATATACCCGTATATAGAAATTAGAACAATTTGGTGATGGAGTATGCGACGCGAAATTCCCGCGCTGAATCACCTTCACTCCACGCCTCCTCAAGTGGAGCAGTGGGTTCAATGTGCCTGTTTACTTGCCTCTCACCGATTTTCTTCAGCCCCCGAGCGACGCAGAGACGACAAAATCTTACCTCTCATACCGAACGAGATTTACCTTTACCTCTTTGAATTCATCGCTCCGTCCGATGAATGCCTGCCACCAGAAGAACTCAAGACATTCCACAGGCTTTCTCGTGTCTGCAAGTTCTTTGCCAACGTCTGCCTTCCACGTGTTTTCGAGTCCGTGGAGGTCTCTGGCTTCGCTTCCCCCGACAAGTACAAGGCGTCGCTTGCATCGATGCTGTACACACAGATTTCAGAGAAGAAACCTCTCGCGCTCGCGCTTGCTCAAACAGTGAGGGCGTGTCATCTCACCAACCCGGCGCTGGACCGCACCGTGGACTCATGGTGGATCGATTCATTCACTAAAAAGGAATACATTTCTGCAACCATACTCATGAAGAACATCCGCGAACTCCTCTTCTTAAACCTTGTTGTGGAAATAGAGCACTGGAATATGATCGCAGCACTGCCGTCGCTTACGGATCTGTCGTTCCATTCGTGCGAACTTTGGGAACCCCACGCCGAGGAAGAGTTCCAGTTGAAAGTTTCTCGACTCAGCGTGCTTGACTGTATTATACCTCTCGAGACCGTTGATCTGGAGTGCTTGCGCATACTCGCGACGGATTTCGGGGCTTTTGATGAAATCCAGGATTATGACGAGGAGGGTCGGCTGCTCGAGTCTGCCATCACAGAACTGCATATCCATGTCAGCAAGGAAGAAGTAGCACGTCACGACATGAAACTCAGTCTAGATTACGCCCTCAAGCTAATGCCGCGGTCTCTCGAGGTGCTGTGTGTCTTGGTTGAATTGTCATATGAATGCGAAGATGTTCCATACTACTTCGCGGACATGTTGGATACTTCTTTGGAGAGCCTTTCTTCCTTGAGCTCACTTACGGTGCGAGTGGTAGATGGGACACTGGTTAAGGACGTAAGTCGTCGTGTACCCCTTTTTTGGTGTCTCGCACGGTCACTGAATCACTCATCATCTCCCCTCCCTGTAGGAGCTTTACTAATCTATAAATGGTATGATTCTTCGCATTTTTGAGATTTGTGCTGAAAGGCTGATCGTGTTTGCGTTGCCTCGCTGCTTGGCGCATCAGATAATTTGCCTGAAGTTCGACGTATCCTTCACGATCAGTTCGGACCTGCGTCCGGTCATGATACTAATCTCAAGCATGTATATTTTTTCGGGACGGTGTTCCGTTTGGTGGACGGGGTGTGGTCGGAAGGCGCATAGTACAGGACATGCAGACGCGACAAGTAATATGTATGTCACCGATTCATATTCATTTACGAGCCATATTTTGCCGCCTCTCAGATCTCAGGATCGTATATGCGCATGATTGTGGGAAAAACACGCTAGCATATATATATGAATGATCGACGCGTCTTGCCATATCACCTCCACAACCATGTCTCTCCTCAAGTGGACCAGTAAGTTCAATGTACCTTTTTACTTGCCCCTCACTGATTTTCTTCAGCCCCCGAGCGACGCAGAGACGACAAAATATTACCTCTCATACCGAACGAGATTTACCTCCGCGTCTTTCAATTCATCGCTCCGTCCGATGAATGCCTGCCACCAGAAGAACTCAAGACATTCCACAGGCTTTCTCGTGTCTGCAACTTGTTCTTTGCCAACATCTGCCTTCCACACGTAGTATTCGAGGCCGTGGAGTTTTCTGGCTCTGCTTCCCCCGATGGTGCTCCCACATACAAGGCGTCACTTGGATATATGCTATGTACACAGATCGCAGAGGAGCAGCCGATCGCGCTCGCGCTCACCCAGACAATGAAGACGTGTCATTTCACGAACTCGCAGCCCCGCGACGGCCCGGGCTCACAGTGGGCGGCCGATTCCCTCACTTTGAGGAAGTCCATTGCTGCAATGGCGCTTATGAGGAACATCCGCGAACTCCAGCTCTCGAACCTTGCTGTGAATGCGGATCACTGGCGTGCGATCGCTGCGCTACCGTCTGTCGAAGATCTGTCCTTCCATGAGTGCTACATTACGGAACATCTCCTCATGGACCTCTGAGTCGACCGGAAGAAATGGATCAAGATAAAAGTGCCTCGACTTAGCGTGGTCAAGTGTGTCTGGTATCAACTGCTCCTGGCAGCCACCGACATGGATTGCTTGCGCATACTTACGATGGATTTCATGTCTCTCGACGATACCACCTGGTTTCAGCAAGAGGTGTATTGGCTTCACTGGTCTACCGTCACGGAGCTGCACCTTCATACTTTGGAGGTCGACTCTCACCGAATTACTTCTCGTTTCCTCTAGGAGCTTTCCCGAATCATAAAAGGTACGAATTTCCACATGCGTAAGTTCTGGGGTGAAAGACCGGTTGTGTTTACCGCACTGGATGACACACCAGGTAAATTGCACAAAGTTCGACGTATCCTACGTGACTACTTCGGGCCTGGTATCAGTACCGATCTCAGGCATGTTGATTTTTTTGGAAAGGTATTCCGTTTGGTGGACGGGGAGTGGATGGAAGGTGCATTATAGTACAATACACGAAGGTATGAAATTCTTTTTTTTTCTGCTCATGGGGTTGCACCGCGTGATAGACTGCTACCAGCCCTGCTTCGATTAATCACCAGGGCATGATCTAGTTACAAATTGCGTCGGCACGTTGGAATCAAAGTCGTCGTCGTCGTCATGCGTGGCAGCTAGCCACGATATTGAGCAACAGGGAAGCGGAAGTCTGCACAGGAGGCCATCGAGGTAGTGCAGGGGCCGCTACATCATGATGGAACTGTGGCACAACTGTGGCCGTGTCAAAGGGTCGTTCAAGTTCAAGTTGCGTTTACATGATTCACCGTCGGACGGGGAATGCAGTAACCAATACAGGTTGAATCCGGTAGCGAGAAACTAGTCGGTCAGGCCAATGAGCTCATACAAGCCTAGGGATACGTTTTTGACATCGATCCATTTGAACGACCATGTTATGCTAAAGGGATGTAGAAAAGAAAGGGCACAGTGCACGGCAGGTGATATGATTTTCCCAGTTCAGTGTGTACCTTGGGCGATCGGCGCATACGACATATACTTGCGAAACAAGCCTGATAACTTGAAGGGCGGGGACGATTACGAAGATGGTGAATGACAAAGTTGCATATGGTGTACTGTACTGCGACGCGCCTTCCAACCACTCTCCGCCCACCAGACGGAAAACCCTTCCAAAAAAAATCTACATACCTGAGGTTAGCAGTGTGACCAGGCTCAGGAGCAAGTTTTTCGTAAAGGACATCTCGAACTTCGGGTAATGTATCTGATGCCATCAACACAATCAGTCATTCATCAGACTTTATGCATGTGAAGATTCATACCAATTATGGACAGGGAGAATTCCTAGAAGAAGGGAAACAATGGTAAGCGATCCAGTAAACATGCAGGATATCATACAAGGAGCACAAATCCACTTACGACCTTATCCCCCTGAGTCAGTGTATCATCTGCCACTCGCACCGTGAATGAGCAGAGCGAAGGAACATTCACCCAAGCGGGATGATGCATGATGTACGATCATGCGTGCCCACTGGGTGACATTGCGATGAACCGTCACATCTTTAACCAAGAAAGACACCACCTCGAGAGTCTGTGGCATTTGTGCAAGGAAATCACCCGGCCTTTCCATGTCCAACAGGTTGTATTGGCTAATATGGAAGTGCAGTTCCGTGATGGCAGACTGGGGCATCCAATCCCCCCCTTTGAAATACCAGACACTTTCCAAACACCAAAACTCCATCGTAAGCACATGCAAGCACTCCATATCAACAAGATCCAAGAGTCGAAGGTCATCAATACAGCCAACCACACTGAGCCGAGATACTGTCAACTCGGGCCTCTCCTTGGGTTCGAGATCTGCAGGGAGTGCCAGAATCTCGCACGAATGGAATGATAGATCCTCGAGCTGAGTCGAGTGATGGCAGTGCCGCGATCGCACTCAAATGTTCCGTATCCACAATCCAGTTCGAAACCTGCCAGTGGAGCTCGTGGATATTCTTCATGAGCGTTATGGCAGCGATGTATTCCATTGCAATTGTTTTACCAATCGCCCATGAGCTGGGCGGCGTTTTGGAGTTTGTGAAATGGCCTGCCCTGGGTATCTGGGCAAGCATGAGCGCGAGAGGCTGCTCCTCTGCAATTTGTGTGCATAGCATGGATCCAAGCAACGCCTTGTATGCCCTTGAGGGAATTGGAGCCAGGAAATTCCACCGACTCAAATACGCGTGGAAGGCAGACATTTGCAAAGAACCTGCAAACGCAAGAAAGCTGGTGGAATGTCTCGATTTCTTCTGATGGCAGGTACTCGTTGGATGGGGCGATGAGTTCGAATATGTGAAGATATATCTCGTTTGCTATGACGGGCAAAATATCGTCAACTCCAAGTCCGACCCATCGTTCGGGGGCTGGAATCGATAAAGCAGTGAAAATTTGAGACAACAGGCAACACAAATGAGGATTTTGAACCCACTAGACCACTCAAAAGAGAGACATGTCTACCGAAAACCAAGCGCTACAGGAAAAGATGTGTTGGGTAGCTGCAAGTGATTTGGCAAGAAGCAACAGGGGTTGCCAGATGCCAATATGGCCTGTCAAAAAAAAAAAAGAAGAAGCAACAGGCTGCAGGCTGTCCCTATTTGTCTATTGACATCATTGCATATCAATGTACTAAGTAGCTCAAAGTTCTACGACGATCTTGCAAGCCCCGGGGGCTCGCTCAATTCGTCGGGATTTTGCAAGTAACAATGCAACAAATTTACATGACGTGAGTGCGAGTTGCGCCCCCTCACCCACTGCCCACACTTACCTGTCCGTTTTCCCACTCCCTGCTCGCCCCGTCGTCACATCATCAAGATCCAAGGACGAGGCCAGTGACCACCGCGCCGTGCCGCACCCTCAAGGTGATGCACGACACACCGACTCGGATCGCGATCGAAGCGGTACAGTGAATATTAGATATGAAAATCAAAGCTGAGCGGTGAATCGCAGACTGGTAGGCTTGCGTTGAAATGATACTGTTCAGCTTACAGAGTTTATATTGCAGGGACCCTCATCTCTTCCGTGTACAGTGTCTGCGTATGCACACCCGGGTCAACTTTTCAGGTCCCGTTCCGGCCTTCTATAAAAAAGCCAAATCCCCCCAAATCCCCCAAATCAGACTCCACTACTGTGCCGACATTTAAGGGTCCACTCGAGCGCTAGCGTTTTCAGTCACAAACCATCATGATTGTAGCACTCCTTGGACTGGTAGTCGTCCTGCTGGTCGTCGAGGGTGTACGGAGGTTCAGACAATCACAGTCACACCCCACGCGACCACCGCTCCCCCCTGGCCCGAAACCCCTCCCATTCCTTGGAAATTTGCTCGACCTGGACAAAGATGCACCCCATCTCACTTACATGGCGTGGTCTAAGACGTACGGTAAGTCCACTCTCCGATCATGGCAAACGACAAACATGACACCGACGTACAACCATAACAAACAGGCGATATTATATACGTGCGCGTCCTTGGACAGGATATCATTGTGCTGAATTCAGAGGAAATCGTCTCCGAGTTGCTCGAGAAGCGCTCGGAAAAGTACTCGGACCGCCCCGTGCTCTCTGCCGTAGACCTGTGTGTATTTGCGTTCTGTCCTGCGTGACCTTTCTCTCGAGCTGCCGGCTGACGGTGGGATTCTTCTCATCCGCGTTTGCGCAAGTTCGGCTGGGAGTCGACAACTAGCGTCTTGCGGTACGGGCCGACGTTCAGACTGCACCGACGGACCATTTCATCGTGTGCGTATGTTACACTACAATTTTTATACCTGCACCCCATGTGTCCCGTGACACGGGGTTGTGCTCATTCATCATAGGTTCGTGGGAGCCGTGGTCATGGAGGTGACATATGGGTATGACCTGAAGGAAGGTGAAGCGTTCGTAGCGACGATGCATCGAGCGTCGGAAATCTTTGTCAGCTTGGCGGCCACGCCCGAACTGACCGTCTTGTGCACCACGTTTCCATTTGGTAAGTCAATCCGGTCTAGGTTTCTCCCGTTCTATTCATTGACAATGTGCATGATACAGTGAAGGCTTTACCTTCGTGGTTCCCAGGCATGGGGTTCAAGTCTGTGGGTGTCGAGTGCCAGCGTCTGGTATCTGAAGGGGTGAATGGACCGTACGAGTGGGTTAAACGACGTGTCGTATGTCCATCATCAATGATCGCGTGCGTGCGTGGCTAACAGGGGATATATTTTCAAGGAAAAAGGTAGCGCTCTACCATCCACGGTCGCGGATGCCATCGCCCAACATGGTCTGGACGATAGTCCTGATAAGCAAGAGCTCGTCAAGGCCCTCAAATATTCTGCAGGCACGCAATATGCAGGTAATTGTTACTTTGATTTGCTCTCGGTTCACTCATCGAGGCTGACGACGTCCGCAGCCGCGATAGAGACTGTGTGTTTTACTTTCCCGTTGATTGGGATCATGGCCTGACTTTCGCGCAGACGAATGCAACGCTTGTCATACTTCTCTATCTTATGATGAATCACCCGGATATTCAGCGTCGTGCACAGGCCGAAATTGACCGCGTCGTCGGGCGGCAGCGATTGCCCGACTTTGACGATCGGGCATCATTGCCGTATGTGGAGGCTCTATTGCGCGAGACGATGAGATGGCATCCCGCAGTGCCTACAGGTGTGCTTACCTTACCTCCATCATCTGCACTTGGATTCTGTTGATTTGTTCTAGGTATTCCACATGCCACCACCGAAGACGACGTCTATCAGGGATATCACATCCCCCAAGGTGAGCTGCGCCGACATTTGGAGCGATCCTGACTCATCACCCCACGCAGGTGTTATTATCCTACCCAATATCTGGTGAGTATATCGACTCGCCGAGTGTACACGTGCGATGACTTCGGGACACACGTGTAGGTCAATGTCACGGAACGAAGACAAATATCCGGACCCCGAAGTGTTCATGCCAGAGCGGTTTTTGCGGGAGGACGGTACGCTGAACGACGACAATCTCCCCTGGATATTTGGATTCGGTCGTTGGATCTGGTGCGTTAATGGCCGTTCGCGTTGTTCGCGTTTATGATACGGTGTACACAGTCCAGGCAGAAACATTACAGAAATCTCACTGTGGTCTGCTGCAGCGTCCATATTGGCGATGTTTAGGATTGAGAAAACGGAGGGGTCCGATGTGGTGAAGTGGACGACGGGAATGGTGAGGTGCGTCGCCGTTCTGCTTACCGGGAGCCACGATCCTTGTTGATGGGGTTTTTGCAGCCATCCGCTTCCTTTCCCGTGTGCCCTGGTCCCAAGGGATGAAGGAATGGATGGTCAAAAGCTTGCAGCATTGATCAGCGCGAGCCGCATCGACTTGTGACCTCCGAATGTCATGACAGTATGTACATATTTGCTATGAATAAGATTGTGACCTTGTTTTTTTCATGTCCGGGCCGACCACATCCAGCAGAAGTGCTGGAATGAGGTGCCTAGTGTCTAAACCAGAATACCCCCCTCCCGACGGTTGGTCTCGACTCTCCCTACGCCTACTCTGCATGCTTTCGGGACAGTTGTGTATGCACACACAGGCTTACTGAGTTCTGCCCATCTGGGAACAGGTGCATGTTTTGATCTGATCCAACCGTACGTATTTCCGATTGGCACGTGTGGCAATGCATTGTTTCGGATCGCAAAGGATCTCCAGAAGGAGTCGGGTGGAATGCATGTGAGTGTGGCAGTTGAAACGTTGACGGCCCGATACCCGTATGGACCTATCCAGGCGCGCTGCATTGCTGGCGATCCTGCAAATGTTTATCATCGGGTCATCGATTGCATTCTAATATGTGCAGTAAACGTGGCAAAGGTTGGCGCAGATACAACTCCTACTTATGATAAGTACTGGGCGTGAAGTGGGATTGTTTGCATTCCCAGAGCCAGCTGTTTTACCTCAACAACCATGATCGTAGCGCTGATCGCATTCGTAGCTGTTCTGCTGGCCGTAGAAGGGGCTCGACGGTTCAAACAGTGGCAGTCATCAGCAAGCTCTGCCCCACTACCGCTTCCACCAGGCCCGAGACCGCTACCTTTCATTGGGAACGTACTCGGAATGAACAAAGACGCACCACATCTCACCTACACGGAGTGGTCAAAAACATATGGTACGTCATGCACATAAAATAGTGGTCCCGACAATGACGCCAACGTGCGACTATTGAACAAGGCGACGTCGTCCATACGAATGTCTTGGGCCAGACTATCATTGTATTGAACTCTGAGCAAGCCTGTGTCGAGTTACTCGAGAATCGCTCGAAAAAGTACTCTGATCGGCCCGCGGTACCCACTGCAAACATGTAGGTTCTAGCAGCTGTTCTCTTCATTGTCAACAACCTTCTCCTGACGCTTGCCCCACGTACAAAGGTTTGGACTGGATGACCTTACTGCTATGGCGCGGTATGGTCCCACGTTCAGGTTGCATCGGCGATTATTGCATCAGGTTTTTAACGCGAACGCGGCGTTGACTTATCGTCCGAGACAACTGCTAAAAGCGTACGAAATGTTGACCCATCTGCTGGACGATCCGTCAGGCTTCACCGAGCATTTTACCACGTGGGTCCTCATGTCTGTGCGTTTTATGCAATGGGCTCCTCACATTATCAATACACAGGTTCTCTACTGCCATTGTCTTGGAGGTAACATATGGATATAACATGATGGGAACGAATACATTTTCGATGTCGATGCAACGAGCGGTGGACGCTATGCTCCGCGTATCCACACCAGAAATCATGGCGGTCTGTACTGCGTTTCCGTTCGGTGGGTTATTTCCATCTAATATCTTACCCGCCTGGCTTCCCGGGATGGGATTTAAGTCCGACGCTCCGGAATGCCGGCGCTTGGTGTCCGAAGCAATCAATGGACCGTATGCTTGGACACAACAATGTGTCGTACGTCCAGAAATTGATGTTCCTGTGCATGTGTGTAGCTGATGATGAATTCCAGGCAGAAGGGATTGCAACGCCGTCCATGGTCGCCGATGCCATCATTCGGTATGGTCTGGACGATGATTCGAGCGATCCAAAGCTCGTGAAAGCGGTCAAATACTCTGCAGGAACATTGTATACAAATATGATATTTTCCGAAATGCACGCATTTCATTTGATGCTGACGAATAACAGCCTCGGTTGAAACGGTCCGTCTTAGTACTGATCCGACACGTGGGACACTTAGTGACGTTCATTTTTCCTATTCGACAGACAAATGCCGTGCTGATCACGTTTGTTTATCTTATGATGAACCACCCGGAGACGCAACGTCGTGCACAAGCGGAAATCGACCACGTCGTTGGACGAGAGCGACTGCCAAAAATTGAAGACAAAGCATCATTACCGTACGTTTATGCTGTGTTGCGAGAGACAATGAGATGGCAACCAGTGGCGCCTATCAGTGCGTTAACCTTCGACGCTTTGTTTCCGGATCTACTGTTGACACGTTCGAGGAGCTATTCACGCGACATCGGAGGATGACGTCTATCGAGGGTATTATATCCCACAGGGTGAGTAGCATATTGGATCTTGCGGAGACTCTTACTGATTGAATCGTGGAAGATTCGATGATTGTGGCAAATCTCTGGTGAGAGCTCTACCTGTCGGGCATGTATACCCAGGATGTTGATGGGCATCATTGCAGGCCGATCTCACGCAACGAGCTGAAATATTCGAACCCTGACATGTTTATGCCAGAGCGATTCTTACTGGAGGATGGTACATTGAACGACGATGACATTTCATGGGTGTTCGGGTACGGGCGTCGAATCTGGTGCGCGGCGGTCGATCCTTTTCTCGCGCCTTGTTTAACGTGGTGTGTAGTCCAGGGAGACACGTCGCAGTTGTGTCGCTATGGTCCGCGATGGTGTGCATGCTGGCAACGTTCAAGATCGAGAAGACGGAGGGGTCCGACAACATGACGTGGGCCACAGGAGTGTCATCGTGAGTGGCTGCTCCGACTTGGAGAGTGAAGCTGTCTTGGATGACGTGTGGTCTTTCTGACTCTTTTCAGACATCAGCTCCCGTTCCCATGCAGGTTCGTTCCGAGAGATGAAGAGATGGACTGCGAGAAGCTGGCGGCGTTGATTCACGCGAGCCAGGCTGACTTGTTGTGACTGTGTACTGGCTTAGACGCTCTCCATCACAAACCTACTACTACCAGCTATCTAGATATCTATAACTGACATATACACAGCCCAGGCACGCCTAACTTAGGGCCTGCCTACGGGATAGAAGCTGCTTACCTTTTCTCCTCTTGCTCGTTTTTGTTCACGTGATACTAGTAACAAATGCGTTCACCTTATAGACGCGCGCCTTTTTGCTTCCCCTTCTTCTGCCGAGCTTAGTAGTGTCGTATAGCCTCTATAAAAGGCAAAGAGAGTCGAGTAAACCCTGTAACTTCCTTCTCAACCCGACGTGGTCAACGACACCCATCAACTGAACCCTGCGGTACCCTAAGAAAAAAAAGGTGACTGGCATTATAACGCCTCTCGTACAGTGCTACAAGACGCCCTCCAATTCCAACCACTCCCCATCTACCAAATGGAAAACTCGCCCGAAATACTTTACATGCCTGAGATTAGAGACATAAATGAGCTTGTCGCGGAGGATGCGTCGAACTTCGGGTAAGTGATCTGATGTGCCATGCAATGTGACCAACACATGCAATTTTTCACCGAAAATATATTAGCATAAGACCCATACTGTCATGGGTGCAGAAACAATCTAGGAAAGACAATCAAGCGGGCGTTTGAACGAGAGCATAAAGTTAACTTACGTCTGTAACCAAATATCGATCCACGGCTCGCAGCGTGAGCGAGCTAAGCGAAGTGAGGTCACTCCACGCAGGATTAGCCAACATGCTTCGTAAGTCGTCTCGAGCTACTCGGTGGGCGGCCCATGTATTAATCACGAATATAACGCCTCAAGAGATCGCGGTGCTTGCATAAGAACGAAATCTTCCTCGAAAGAAAAGAGGTGCAGCTCCGTGATGGCAGACTCGCGTAGCCAATCCTCTTGACTGAGACACCCCAGATCTGTGCCAAGTGCATGCAAGCACTTTGTGTCGACAGCGGCGACCACAGTCAACCACCACGAGTTGAGACAGTTTCAGATGGAGCCTCTGGTCTGGTTCCAGGTCAGAAGGTACGAGCGAAATCTCGCACCCATAAAACGTCAGATCTTGAAGCGACAGCAGCCCAGGATAACCCTCTGGTGCTCCTTATTCACCAAGCAATTCAAGAACTGGAGCTCACCGACGTTCTTCATTTGCAATGTCGCAGTGATATACTTCTTGGGGGAGAGTCCGAATGCTGAGACAGTGGTGTCAGGCATCCAATTCACGAAACGACACGCCCTTACTGACTGAGCCAGCATGAGCGAGAGAGGCTGCATCGCAGCGATTTGTGCGCACAGTGTGGACCCACACAATGTCGTCACACGGCATGTGGGCTAATCATCAGGAAAATAAGAGGAAAAGTGCACAAACTCGAATATGCGAGGGAGGCAGATGTTGGCGAACACTGAAGAACCTGCAGACACGTAAACAACTTGAACTGAAGAGTAAAAATAATATCTTGAGTTGCTCGGGCGGTAGTAGGCATCCGGTGTGTGGGGAAATGAGTTTGAATACCTGAAGGTATATCTCATTTGGAATTGTAGGCAAGACTTGGTCGATTGTCCGTCGTCGTTCAGGAGCTGGAAAAACATGCTGAAAGTCTGGGTCTGCGGGAGGAATGAAAGCGTGATATGAATTCATTGGACCAGTACTGCGAACCAAATGCAACGCGAAGGATGGGAATCTTGAGTTGTCGGATTAACAGAAATCTACGCTGATTATTGATATGGCGCGTCCTCGCCGCTGACTAGCTGCGTCTTGGACGCTCTGAATTAGTCGATTTACTTTTTGCAGTGTATTGTATCGTAGCGGCGCTCTTACGCCAAGTCCCCGACTCTTCTTTCGTGGAATTGCTCAGGCTGCTGTGACCACCGTGAGAACACATCAGCAAAGCCCAAGAACAGGGCCAATGACGACGACTCGACGACCTGCGACAACGGCGGCACCAAATTCGCTTGTAGTAGGACAACGGACAACGACGGTACCCAGTACCCTCTGATCACAGACGTCACAAGATATGGCCATCTTTGATGCCCTCCGACATCTCTCAAATTACCTCTACCGACGCACAACACACAGTCTCTACGCAACTACTCCAGTACGCCGGAAACATCGTTCCCCGCCGTTACCTCATGATCACCGTCGAGTTTGTATACACAGGATCGTGTGGTCCTGGGGTTAAAGGCAGGACGTTTACCCGGACGCGATCAACTGGCTCCTGTCTATTGCAGGGTATGCGGAGCTCTGCCAGAGTGCCGAAGAGAACGGCAAGGAGAGGGTAACCAAGCTTATCAATGTTAAGTTTTTTTACTTTTGAATCGATTGATTTAGTTCGCTAATCCTCCTACAGGATCCAACTCTTCGATAGCAAAGGGAGTCTCAAGTTCAAATCGGACTTGTGGATGGATATCCCAAACCGTCCCAACAAACCAACTCTTTTCCACGCGGCGTTCAATCGCGCATCGCGTTGTCTCAAGCGTGCTCAAGAACGAGACCGTTATCGAGACGCCCGGAGATGGCACGTGGTCGGTGTTTTGGATTTGTGTCACGGGTTGATCAAGGATCGAACGGACGCTTCTGCCGTTGGCAGTGGACCGGTGAAGGATGTTAAGGTGACACGGAGAAAGGGACTGTATGTGGTGAAGAAGGAGAACACAGTGGAGGACGAGGGCAAGGAGACGAGGATGGCGACAACGAAGACGACGACAGGTTCGTTCCCGCCGCAACTTAGTGCCCAGTGCGCACTCACCCGTCTCTCCCCTAGCGCACTCCCACATCGCGAGGACATGATGCAACGCATGCCACCACCCCGCAACGTGACGACAACACTTCGGACAAGGACGAGGGAAAGGAGGTGACGATGGCGACGACAAGGTGCGCTTCCTCCGCCACATAGTACTCGCTCACCTGGCTCTCCCCCAACCTTGTCTCGATGACGCACGACGCAGCGACCACTCGGAGGTCCCGCTAGCCTGCAGACGTCAAAACAATCCCTGGGCAGCATCATGGACTCTGAACTTCCTCCCTCGCCTGCAGTTCCGGAGATAAGACAGCCACCGTTTCCTCACTTCGTCAAGACATACCAGACAGATCCAGAGGCATTCCTTCCCGGCGTTGTCGCGGACCTCACCTCTGTCACGTGTGCATGGGATATCCGCGATTCTACCCATCTACCATCCACCCCTCGCGTGTTATACGTCCTCAGCACCTTCAAAACCACCACTCATGCCATCCGCTCCATCAGAAACTACATCATCGCACTTCCGGATGAGTCCGCTGGTTCACTTAGCATCCAATACAAGAACAAGGTCTCAGCCAGCGCTCCCGTGCCCAAACGCAACTCGGCTCAATCGAGGTCCCAGCTCGATCCCTTGTCCTTGATCCGCAAATCCGCACTAGAAGTCCTCGCTGCTCTTCGCGAACTCGAAGAGCGCTCGAGGGTGCCGTTATCCGACAAAGGTCTACGATGCCCAAAGCGATCGTGGTTCTTCACAGGATCAAAATCCACATTCCCGCGCCATATTTCCAGCGGCCGTGTCCGACGACGATTTGGAAACATTGGGACGATCGCCTAGTAGGAGGCGGATGGCTATACATAAAAGACATCAGACTGGCAGACCTCGAAAAGGAACAAGATGTGGTTAGACGATACGTAGACCTCGTTGATGACGTGTTGTTCGGAGGCATCAAGGACGGAAAGCGTGGTTGGGAGAGGGAAGGAGAAAGGTCTGCAAAGCGGTCAAGGGAAGGACAGAATCGGCGAGTCAGCACAGGCGACGTGTTCGCCTACCGGTTCCCTCTTGACCCACAACGCTCAGGTCGACGTGTTGTCTCTTCGTCCGGTATTCTTGACTCGTTATGCAACATGTTGCTATCAGAGGAGCCGGAAGACACCGCGGAAGCATTTTCGGACGCAGGAAGCGTGGAAGAAGACGATCTCCCCGATTGGGCAAAGTGTTCGTTGTTTCAAGCTGATCCCATTGGTTAGTGGTTCATCATGTGGAATACGTCCTTGTTAACGCTTATCTTCTTAGGCCGCGCACGTTCCCTCTTGATCGCCCTTCTTCCAGAGAATTTGCGTTCGCTCGTTCCGGTCACACCTGACAAGTCTGCATTTCAGAGTGTGCTCACGTCAGGTCAATGTCTGTGCCCATAACCGCAAGTTATCAATCCTCCGAAAAGTCCATCCTACTTTAGCCTTTTCGTCACCTTCCACGCCGTTGGCAGACTGCTCGAGGGAGGCGATATCGTGTATCGAGTCTACGCTGATGAAACCCCATGGTTTGCGAGATCGACGGACCCCGGTGTTGTAAACTATGCAGGGTTCGTCTCCAAATCATCTCTGATCGAGTCACAGCCCTAACTATGGGTCTTCCGCAGCGCCCTGAAACTACGTCATCTCCTCCCTCTGGTCATCCCGTCCACGCCGAGTCGACCAGACCATATATCCCACACGGCTTCGCCAGCACGTGCACACTCGCGCGGCCCATCTCCCGCCCGCGCTTCCTCTGGCTCTGGTCACACCGCAGTATCCTCTCCTCTCGTAGACGCACCGTCACCGTCACCGCCACAAGTCAAAGTCGCGCAACTACAGGCAAACCACGCCAACGCCTACGACGGTCTCAATGTCTCTTACATCTTATCAAAGCGCTCAGAGGGTAGTATCCGCTCCTCCAGCTCACATCTCTCGTTCGTGCATAGCGCAACCTATCCTCGCAGGTCCTCCCCATACCCCTCAGCCATTAGACTCGGTCCAGGGAGCTCATCCGTAATCCCTTTCGAGGACACTTTCTGGGATCACATTCAGAAACACGACCGGAATTTTGATGCCATTCATTACCTTTGGTCGTTCCAACGAGAAAAGGCAGACGCGTCAAATAACTCCTCCCGTCGGAGACAACAAATAAACCACCGCCGCCCCGACAAGCCAGGCAATGAGGTACCTTCGCGAGTGCAGGAGATGTGGCGTTGTGGACAAGTCGGTCGCTTCAAAGTTGATAGGCTATCAGTCAAACGTGCGTCCACTACATCGCTCGTTTAATCCCCGGAGTTATCTAACACTTTGTCACGGTATATATATATAGCACATTCCGCCGATCCTGCCAAAGGCGCACAGCAGCGAATACATATTCGCCACATTCCAGACCCTTTTCTTCTCGCAGGCAACACCATCACTGGACCGCATAGCGTCATCCATAAACATTCTCGAGCTATCGCATTTTCCATCTTTCGTTCCCATGGCTTGTTTTCAGGTCGCCAGGCTGCAGGAGCTGGTCCCTCTGCCGGCAGGACGCACATAAATATGCGGCTTGGAATCATGCTCGCACCGAAGAAGGTGCAGGAACAATATACCAGTACGAAGACGACCGCATCGCCCTACTGCCCTCATCGATCGGGTCGTCTTCCAGTTTGGTCTCTCGGATGCATTCCCAGTCACCACACAGATGGACGCTGACGTCCACCTTTCCCGATCTACTGATGTCCCCTCCGCCTCGGATCGCCCCGCCCTCGATCGCCTCTTTTACCGTCCCCTTGTCGACTCTATCTCGCGCTCGGCACGCGCCCTGACATCAATTACGCCGTCCAGCAGCTCTGCGAGTCGGGAGTCGTCACCTGATGCATACGCCATCAACGCTTGGTTACTCTCTCCACCTGTGAGTCGGAGTACGGTCGCTACCAGCGAAGCCACCCAGGAGCTTACCCTCCTTCACAGCATCGACTTCCCACAACCGACAACCGGGGCGCCGTTGTCCTATCCAAGGACTCTACCTTCCATGCGCGCATGAAATACATTCCCATCAAATCTCATCACATTTGACATTGCGCTTCTCATTTTCTTCAACTTCAACTTCATCCCATTCGCTCTTCTGATAACATCGCCGATCTCACATTCCTTCATCCTTCTACTAAACTTCGCGCCCTTCTCGGCCTCAACGATTCTCAGCGCGAGGGGGAGCATGCAAGGTCCGTCCGAGGAGTGTTAGTACGCGACAGAGCGTGTACTCTTACCTATTTCGTATTTAGCTTTCCATTGAACATTCCTCATACTCACAAGACACAGTCGTGCTCTCTGACGACGAACGATCGGACGTTGACGAGCCGCATGTCGTAGCTGTCGTCGTCTCCCACACCATCGTTGGCATCGGTACCGAGCTCAACCTCGCGCGGATGATTGATCAAATCTCCAAGTCTGATTTCGAGCACCGGACTCGGTCAGGATCATGAAGGTCGTGGGCAATTTAATCTCAGATTCAAACTCGCGCGTAACTTAGGCTATGTATATGAGCGTGGGCTGGGAAGGAGCGTGGAAATCGAGTGGCTATATTCGTTGATAGTTATTACATAAGCTACAAACTTCAGTTTCGCTCGAATAATTGAAGCATAAATTTCGTCAAAGATTATAAACCTTGAAGACACAATGGCCCATCGACGACAAGGATTACGGACTTGAAATTTTAAGGCATATATTGTATATGAAGTTCAAATCCTGTAGGATTTTTACTATTTTTGAAGCTACAATCGAACTTTTCGTCGGTGGTGCAACGGTACCTCAATTTAGCAGCCTGTTTTCACGCCAATATTGATAGGAAACCCACAGCCAATACCGTGACTAATACCAAGGCTAATTCGAAGGACTCATAAGTAGTTCTTGTCAACAGAACCCATCAAAACTTCTGGGGGACGTCCTATCTGCATCCAACCAAATGTAAGTCTATGAGATTCATCAGGAAAACTGAATTGTGATGAGATTGAACTAGTTGACATATGGTGCAGTCCATGCAGAACACTGGGACTTGTAGCACTTCCACGCTCTGGGATTCATGGGAGAAAAATCAGATACAGTCCTCAGCGGAGCCCTGCGAGGACAGCCTGAGTGACAGCAGCGACGAGCGCCACTCCCACTGGAGCTCTTCAACAGTACCTTCCCGGTCGAATTCCATGTCTCCAGAGCTGGTTAATTGCACAGCATGCAGTGGCCACAGGCGTAGCTCGACCTTTGGAATTCAGCTCTGGTCGGCAATCCCCAAGAACGCGGTCAGTAAGCACATAGTGCCTGGTTCTAAGATGTCTCGTTTGAAATAATCCACTAATGGTAAATTATAGGAAGACGCACTTGCACCATCCCACCAACCTCAGTCATTTAATGAGTTGAACGCGGCACTTGCTGGTGGATACGAAGAAATAAGCTCCCTTCATCAGAATATTGAAAAACTTGTGGCTCTCAACCAGAATGGGTATGCCGAAACACGAGTCACGGGCCTCCAGGAACAGTTAAAAGTTGTAGTGCCTCCAGCATCCCTGCCTTCCAATCTGCCTATTGAAATCACTAACCTTTCTGAAGACGAGGCAAAGAGAGCATTGAATGTGAGTTCCCTTCAAGGGTTATTGTACAATTGGTCGCTGAGGTTTATTCTTTTGACTAGGCCCTTATGCGTTCACTAAATCTCTCACCAAGTGCCATAGGCCCAATGGTCAACTTGTCGGATGTTGCTGTGCCCATGATGCGGCATCCATTCGTGCAAGTAGCAGCACCCTGTAGCATGTAACTAGCCTGACTCAAGCTCTTCATAATTTTTGTCACTTTTGAATCGGGAAATCAAGATAAGGAAAACGCATGCGAGAACAAGCAAACGAAAATAATAAGTCGCGGGCAAGGGTAGTGAACAGAGAGAAAGAAATATGTACATCCAAAAACCACTCCTGTACACATTACTCATCATCATCGCTCTGGCTCTCCTCTCCCTTTGCCATTTCAATCAGGTCCGTACTCGGGTCGTGATCTGCAGTAACGTACGAGTTGCAAACCACGTACAGCTTGAGCGCGTGCATGCCATTGGGCGGCATAAATCAAGCTTGACAGACAGATTCTTGCTGACAACTGGTGCGTGTGCTACCCAACAACGAGCCACCAGTTGGAAGGGACTAGGTGGCAACACACATTTGTCTAACATCTATCTGCAATAACTCATTGTGTTGGTTGAGGGGCGGGAGGCTGACAATGCTTGAGACGTTGATAGTCAGGGATCGTCAGCGTATCGACACAACGCGATTATGCAGCAGTGATGCCCATGCAAAATGAACCAAAGCAATACCTTGGTCAATGGCGAGCGCACGTCGCCCACCCCCCAAAGCACGAGAGGGCTCCAAACGGGCAAGATAGTGTCTGTGCTCGACAACATGCATACACTACACGATACATGGACGATAGTCTGCCCGTCCTGACGGCATTGATGTCACCCTCCACGACACTGCGAGAAATCGCGATGGAGAGAGGATGTAAACGGCTGATTCGGCGCGCGCATATGTAAGCCTCGACTTGTTCGGGAAGTCGTCGAGGAGGCGGGAGAGGAAGGCGCGGGAGAGGAGCGGGCGGTAGCTTGCATTGGGGAATCGCTGGCGCAGAGCGAGGACAGGATGGGCGCTGTGAATGCAGAGTGGGTGAGGGGGTCGAGCGAATCATCGAGAAGGATCTTGATCGAAGCTGGGGAGAGGTGAAGAACGTCTCTCCAAAGCTGGAGAAGATGATTGAGGGAGTGTAGAGACGACAACTTGCAGTATCTCTGAGGAGAGCGGCGCGTGTAAGTGCCTTGAGTAGCTCAAGGAGGGTGGCAAGGCGGGGTGCTCTTGCAACGGGCGTCGTCTTCATCGGCAGCTGCCCGACTGGGACTGCCAGTGCGCTAGCCTGTGAGACGGGAAATTTCTTCCTCAGTCCGTTCAATTCGTACGTAGCCCTTTCGCGAATCAGGAGCAAAGATACGATAAGGCTGTTACGCGATTTCAAAGACAGTCACTGCGGAAACGATGTCTGTAGAGTCTAGCGGTGGTGAAATCAGTGTTACCTTGTTTCGCACCGGACAATTGTGGCTGAGACAGCCCACATTTAACACCCGTGGGAAACAATTACATAACACTATGAAACTGTCTCGACTCCTCAGCTGACCAGGCAAGTGGTGAGGAGACGTTTTGCACGAATGAGCATGGGATGTCGAGCAATTGTTGGCCTTCGTCGCTGTTAAAGATTCTGATTGATGTTCTAGTCGCAGTGGCGAGACGACGGGCATCCGGAGAGAACCGAACTGCAACCACCTTAGAGTCATGCTGCAGTGGGCCCAGGTGTCGTTTTCCTGCGGTAGTGCTCCAGGTAAATACACAATTGTCGTTGAACCCACCCGTGGCAAATGTCGTCGAATTGGAAGAGATATCAACCGACAACACTATGCCTGTGTGGCTTGGACTCGCGATGTCCAGAACTTTTGTGTGAGTTTCCGCATTCCACACGCTGACATACGGATGTGAGTTCAACCCGCACACCAGCCACTTGCCACCCCTTGACAGCGCGGTGGCCCAGATAGTGCACCCTGCTTGCATTTCTGAGCCAACCTGATGTCCGTCGTCTACTTGCCGCATCGGCGAATCACCCCTTCGGTACCACCGCTAAATACCTGCTTGCTATCCGCAGTAAAGCAAGTTGAGTATACCGGATGTCCACTCTGGATTTCGATTACTTTCGAGTGATCTGACAGGTGTCGACAAATAGTTATCGCAGGCCGGGGGGTATTAGGGATCTACTTACCGTGTTCTGTGGAGGTGACGGAAACGTTCAACGATTACGTGTTTCTCACGGCGTTGTAGCTTGGAGGCTTACCACGAGGCTACATACAGGCGAACCGCATTGAGCGCGACGTCGCGTTCCCCACTCCATGATCGATCCACTCGACTTCGAGCACGATCGTGAATCCACAGAGAAGGAACGGTGGAGACACACGGCCTGAGCGCGGAGACCACCAAGCACAAACAGACTACGAACGAACGAATATCAAGTTCACCGTCGTCTTGCTAGCCAGCAGACGATGATCTGTGCGGTTCTTTCTGTTCGTGTTTGCTTTGCCATGTTCACTGTGTATTTTAGGCACGCGCCTATCCTTAATTCGAAGGAAAAGTGAACTAGATTCAAGGGCGACGTTGTTTGTGCCCAGTCCCGTCTGTCCTCCGGAGCTGAACGAGTTCGTTCATAGGTCGGTGGGTATGACATACATTATCGTTGCCTTGACTAATTCCGTCAGCTTGCAGGATGCGCTAGCGTATGAGCCTGCCGTAGACTGCTACACGTCCCACTCGAACCATCTACGTCGAAAGAGCAACTGACACTCTCAAGCATCGTCCTATAATCCACTGCCTCTGATTCCACTAGGCACTTCCAACCCTCACCCACTTCGACCCGAAGGATTTAGGGTGGACTGTCCAATTCGAGTACAAGATGGCCTGCTTTGCGGAATTCGGAGGTGAAGACGAAGTGGCGCTGAAGTATGTCATACTCTTTCGTGCGTTTCACATCCACTCGAATTAGCAGACTCTAACTATACAAGAACGAGAACACCCTCCCCCTCTCCTATCATAACCTCCACATGCGCCGTTTCTCCCACTTTTCCCGTGGTTGGGGACCTTAGAGGGTATTGGAGTTGGATGGCACGGCAGTAAGTCTCATCATATCGTGCCTCAGGCTCCCAGACACCGTATGCTTACAGAACTTCTCGGGCAGGCCTCCGGTTCCACGCTCGCGTTGCTGGCACATACCCAATCATGCGGGGACCGGGTGCTCGGACGTTCGGACTCACGCATTGAACCCCAGTCCTGCCCTGCAACATCAGGGCCATATCACCACATGGCAGCGCGTTGTACCCAAGCTAGACGCGAGTGGTTTTCGGCGAGCGAGAGTACCTCGCAGAGAGCGAATGCTGCGCCTGGATATGCCCATGAATGGAGGGTGGACCACTTGACGATTCTGTTAGAGGTATATATTTTGTTTGTTCAAGATGAATGTGTTTATAGTTGACATGTTTCGGCAGCTCTATATGCAATCGTACAAATTATTCAAAAAGTACAACTCGCCTACGAGCCAAGGACGGTTAATCTTGTGGATCGCATTTCGAATTGCGCAAACGTATTATGAGTCTTGTCAAATCGAATCGGCGAACCAGTGTCCGTGCCTGAAATCGGTGTAGGAGAGTCGAGACGCGAGGATTGTCGATATGACGTTGGCAGAGAGCATAGATAGGACGTGTTCCTGTGGTCAGTGACCTGGCGCTGACCTGTTCCAGCGTTTCTAACTAGATCTTTGTAGGACACGTAACATCTCGCTGGAGACCAATTCTCTGATTTCGTCATGTCGAGCCGGTTGTCGTGGAGGACGACGGGCAGCGAGCACCTTCACGGAGCGGGGCGCGTTCTACTTTGCGAATTTCTGACAACTTTACTACAGGATTCCATCACGGCCCCTACGCGTATACTCCCACCCTTCCAACCTCTCCGCGACACCCTCGTCGCGATTCTCGAGGTCCCCGCCACCGCGATGCCACATGCGCCGATCTTGATGCGCCTGACGGACGGGTTCGTCGTGGCTGGATTGAGGAGTCGGCGATTGCCGTTGGTGTTGCTGGGTGGGGAGGGGTGGGTGAAGTGTAATGGGATTCCGATTGAGCTTGGGTACCCGAGGGTACCGAGGGTAGGGCGGTGCATCGTCAACAGGAGAAGGGCTGCGGTGCGGCTGCGGCTGGAGAAGGGCGGGGGCAAGGGGTGGGAGTGAGTGTTGTAGATGTGACATAAGGGATAGGAGGGGGGCATGCCCATGACGCTGAATGGTCGATGGACTACGTCGCCCGTTGTTATATTTTTACACTCGAAGTCTCTAGATGGAAACCACTGCTTGCTGACGCGACGCGACGCGCACTACTGCCCACAGGGCGCGGACGGCGGCGTCGATCAGAGTGCGAGATGAAATGATTGTGAGTCAGTGACTCTCGCGGCCGTAAAATGGGTATATCACCTGCTGTTAGTCAGATCAAAGTCGGATGATATTAGGCTAGGATGGGACGCAAACGATTGTACCTCCGATCGAAGCGGTGGCGAGGCGTGCCGCGGTGGAAGAGTGTCGCAGTGGGTCCACGAGCTGTTTGTCTGTGCTAATGCTCCAAATGAACGCGCAATTGTCTGACCCACCAGTGGCAAATGTCGTCGAGTTGCGGGAAACATCCACAGACTGCACTGCGCTTGTGTGTCCGTGGATGTCCAGAACCTTTGTATGGGTTTCCGCATTCCACACCCTTGCATACACACTGGCCAACCATTTGTGATCCATCGACAGCGCGGCTGCATAGACCATATTCCCTGCTTTAGTATTACTGTGCCAACCTTACATCCGTCGTCTGCTTGCCATCGTCGCAATTCTTTGTTACCACCGCTCAATATGTGCACTACTTGCCATCGGCAGTGAAGAAAGCAGCGTATACTGCATGACCACAATCAATCTCAATCATTTTCGAGTGATCTGGGAGTCGACAAATAGTCAATACATGTATTCTTGCATGATATGAAGGCCCTCCGGGCGGTCCTGGACCCAGAAAGTCGAAACAGCACACACGATCACTGATGCGTTTAATTACATATCCCTACTAATGGTCGTGATCCGATATTGAAGTGATGACTTCTCATTGTTAAATGTCTGTAGGTGGACGTTTCACCTCCAATCCTTTCCGCTCGTTCACAATGCGATTCATTACCATAATCATTTTCGCAGTCGCCGGCATTGTTGACACAGTTATCATTCGGTCCCTTTGGATCGATATCGAAAAGTTCGTTAAGTACGTTCTCTCCACTTCGGATCCAGAGATTCGTGTCATCGCTGATCGGCCGGGTGACATGGTGAACATCATCTAGTTCCATACCCTCTTCAATGGGATGCATCAGAGGTGTCTGCAAGGATTATCGAGGCCCAAGGAATGAGGAAAGAGGTGGAAGGCACTGCCGTGGAGCTCGGCGTTATGGCGTTTTTCGTCTGCCTTAGACTGAGCATCGCTGCAATGCTACCAACACGCGCGCTGAATCGATATACGGTGCGCTTGTCAGATCTCAGATCTCAACATTCCTTCACACCGTCGCCATCGCACAATATTAATCGCCAGCGTCAAACTCAACCTTATGACGAGCTACATCAAGAAACAGCGTGCCGAAATGACATTGCCTTAGGTCCTAGTGCACGTCAAATCTAGGAATCAATATCAAACAGTCGTTTAAAGGCGCTCTTTCGGACCTGGAATCTCGTGATTGATGGGTTTCGCATCCTACTTAGTAGGATCACTCAAATCTCGTCCAGATATGGCAAGAGAACCCAGAAAGGACAAAACAAGTCATGTTGCACGACCCAGGTTGTTATATATTGCCACCGTCTAACCTTGTCATTCCCACGATTAATGCTCTGTAAACCTGTCCCCTACGGGTCCAGGAACAAGGTACCTACCTTTTCCAGTGGAGCACATATCGCCTGCCATGACACGACACTTGGAATTCAGATGGTGGGAATACAGGGTCAAGGGGTCATCGTTGCGGTGTTATAAAATGCTCGTGTTGTCTTATCAATTGGTATTATGTTGAACACGTTACACAGCTTTACAATCAGTAAATTACTGCTGAACGCTCAAAGTTTGGTTTTCTTCTTACACCAGTGATATGTGATAAAGAGTGGATCCTAACCCATATTTCGCCTCATCGTGACGCTGGGAGGTTCAGTAACGTTGCAGTTTTTCGACAAGTTCAATGCTCCCGCGCTATGATGCTGAACGTCTCCCTCCCTCGCCCGTAAATTGCACATTCCACCTCCATCTCATAAAAAAAAAAGAACAGAAGGCGCAGACGAGCGCGAGTCCGAGGAAGCGAAAGACGGTACGCTTTCAAACATATTTTTGTTCTTGTCTGATTACGGGTACAGTCAAACGGAACGAGTTAGGCGTCCAATGCTCTCCCGCAAGCTTCACGCGCAGATATTCAGTCGTACCGCTTTTCCCACTTCCGAGCCCGCCTATGTTCAGATCGCACGCGACCGTCTTCACATGCACAGCCTCGACCCAAAGCAAGGTTCCGTCCTCCCAGACACTGCGTTCACTCTTCCCCAACTCCAAGGGCCAACATCGACGAGCACTTTTTTCGCATCGGACAACAATGCGCACAACCCTGGATGTCTCTCGTAAAACAACTGGCGCACGACGCGTTGCCCCCTCGGCCCGACTATTTCGACGGTCAAGTACTACCCCTCCAGGACGGTTCGAGCTATAGCGAACACGTTCCGTACCCGGAACACGACGGTCGGCCAGAGGAGATGCTCGTGTTTGACGTCGAGACGATGCCGCCCTACCATCTGTACCAAGTCTCGCCTGCGCCGCGTCTAAAAACGCGTGGTATTGCTGGATATCACCCTGGCTTCTCGGCGAGACGGAGGAGGTGCAGCACCTGATCCCATTCGGTGACCCCTAGACGCTGCGGATTGTCGTCGGACACAACGTCTCCTATGACCAGCAGCGCATTCGCGAAGAGTACAGTCTCAGAGGCACGCAGATGCGGTTCATGGACACAATGTCCCTCCACGTCGCCGTCAACGGTATATCGTCACATCAACGGCCGGCGTGGATGAAACACCGCAAGGCAAAGGCAGCGCGTATCGAGCAGCGTACGGAGGCTGTCGAGGCGGCGCTCGAGATCGTGCAAGATGTGGAATCTCAAGCGGACTCCGAAGTCGACTCTGAACGGCGCACGCAACTCCGTTGACGCGGACGTGACGGCCGTCGAACTTTCACAGCAACGCTGGGAGGAACATCAGCCAACGCCCTCGCAGACGTGGCGAAACTGTATTGCAACATCGATATGGACAAGGAAATCCGCAACGACTTTCAGGACTACCTCGCCCACTGTGCTCACGACGTCTACGTAACTCATCAGGTCTTTGCACAAGTCCTTCCGGCGTTCCTCTGGAAATGTCCCAGCCCGGTATCGTTTGCTGGTATTCTCACCACGGGTTCAAGCTTTTTGACGGTCAACGAATCGTGGGAAGAGTATCTGCGCAACGCGGAACGAACGTACCACGAGTTGGAAGGCAACGTCAAAAACATCTCGTCGATCTTGCGGAGCCGGCAAAGGGCATGATGCAAGACGAGTCCTGGAGAGACGATCCTTGGCTTTCACAGCTCAATTGGACGCCAAAGGTCGCAAAGAAATCCAGAGGCGTTGTCGGCAGTGTAGGTCGTTCCCCAGCTGCATGTCCTATCTAGCGTTGATCGTCTGCAGAGCAGAGTCGACACCCAGGACCAAGTCACCTGTGGATAAGCAACCCGCGTGGCTGCGCGATTTACTCAGGGATGGAGTCTTCAGCGCTGGTAGCGTGAAGCGCATGTTCCCAATCCTTCTCCGTTTGTATCTTGATTGTCATACTCTGCAATATACGACAGAAGAAAAGTGGCATTTCATTCAGGATGGTAATGTAACGCGACCTCCCAGCGCGGGCACCAAGAAGATTTTGACCATCCTTGGTCCGACGCATGGCGTTCCTTATCTCAAAAAGGGTCGTCTGACTGTATCTGATTTGTCTTTGGCTCTGGCTATTTCCAGCGGGGAGCGCACTCCCGAACTGGAAAGTCGTATCATCAAGTTAGCCAAATCTCTTGCGCGCGAAGAAGATTACGAGCGAGATCCTTTCCTACGACAACTAGACTGGACACTCGTTCCCACCCTTCCTCGCGCCAAGTCAACGTCGACGACGTCCGTGGTTACCATGCCCCCAGTGGTCTGGCCAGAATGGTATTGGGACCTTGCAAGACCGAAGAAAGACTTCCCACCGGGTTCACTCGACGTCACCGTGCGAAACCGCATCTCTCCCATCCTCCTTCGCCTGTCCTGGATGGGCCATCCGCTCTTTCATTCCAGGGAACACGAATGGACATTCAGAGTGCCGAGCGCCGTCGAATTCGGCGCACGCGTTCAACTGCTTGTCTTTTCGGACCCCGCGACGAAGTGTTGAACGAGATAACGCATGGCGGCGCAGAGGGCAATCACCAATTTGTCTTTTACAAACTTCCGCACAAGGACGGCGAAAGCGCAAACGCGGGGAGCCCGCTCTCCAAGACGTTCATGAAGTACGCGCAACATGGCCATGGGACCTTGGCGAGCCCCGGGGATGACGCTCAGGCTGCGCTGGACATGAACGCGCCATGCAGCTACTGGATCAGCGCGCGCGATCGGATAATGAATCAGATGGTCTTGTGGCAGGACGATCGAGTCGACATGCAGTTCGCGCGCTCGTCGTCGTCGTCGGAGCACAAGTGGGGCATGATTCTTCCGTAGGTGATCACGATGGGCGCAGTCACGCGTCGCGCGATCGAGAAGACGTGGTTGACGGCCAGCAACGCGAAGAAGAACCGTGTGGGGTCCAAGCTCAAGGCGATGGTTCGCGCACCGCCGGGTTATGCCATCGTCGGGGCCGACGTCGACTCAGAGGCGCTGTAGATATCGAGCTGTATGGGCGATGCGCAGTTTGGTCTGCATGGGGCCACTGCGATCGGATGGATGACACTCGAGGGCACCGAGGCTGCGGGGACGGACTTGCACTCAAAGACGGCGAACGTCTTGGGGATCTCGCGTGACCAGACCAAGTGTTTAATTACTCACGCATATATGGCGCAGGGATGAAGCACGCCGTGCTGTTGCTCCTCCAGGCGAGCGCGGCGATGCAGTCCGAGGAAGCGAAAAAGCTGGCCGAAAACCTGTACGCGTCGACCAAGGGCAAGAACACGCACCGACCGGACCTGTCTGGACGCAAATTTCGGTTCGGTGGGACGGAGAGCTTCGTATTCAAGAAGCTGGAGAAGATCGCGCTGGCAGATCGCCCACAGACGCCTGCGCTTGGATGCGGGATCACTGCGGCGCTGTGCAAGGACAACCTGCCGGCCGAGTTTGGAGCGGACTACATGACGTCGCGGATTAACTGGGTTGTGCAGTCGTCCGGGGTGGACTATCTACATCTGCTGCTCGTCGCGATGGATTATCTGGCGCGGACGTACGACATTGACGCGCGGTTCTTGCTCTCTGTGCACGACGAGCTACGGTACTTGGTTTCAGAGCAAGACAAGTACCGGGCGGCACTGGCGCTGCAAGTCGCGAACGTGTGGACGCGTTGTCTGTTTGCGTTCAAGTTGGGCATGGACGATCTGCCGCAGGGTGTCGCGTTCTTCTCGGCGGTGGACGTGGACCGGGTGTTGAGGAAGGAGGTGGACATGACGTGCGAGACGCCGTCCCACCCTTGGGTAATTCCGCCGGGAGAGAGTTTGGATATTGAACAGACGTTGGAGCGGACTGGTGGGTCGTTGTGGCGGGATGGACGACCGATGAGTGTGGAGACAAACGAGGGAGAGGTGGAGGGGAATGAGGAGGAGATGCGGGGATATCAGCGACCGGATTGTTTGGTGCATCGGGCGAAGAGCGCGGCGTTTTTACGGGCGCAGGCGACGAACGAGTTTGCAGAGGTCAGACATCTCGCGAAGCAGGTGCGACCGCGGACGACGAAGGAGGGTGTGGAAGGGAGAGAAAAAACAAGACGGAGTCGGGGAAAGGGAAGGGGCCAAGGGGAGGTGAATGTGGACAGTGATGAGTGGATAGCCATGCAGGAGGTGATGAATAGCGGGAAGCGTTGATTGGCATTCGAGGGTGGGTACCACCAACGATTCCAGGTTCACCGGGAGAGGTCACCTTTCCTTCAGTATCAGTCGTTTACACATGTATCAACTGAGTCTCGTCAAGACTCTACGACGCATGATGCTGGACTCAGAGGTTTGTGATGTAGCAGAGGAATGTCGCGCTGGGACAGGGTGCCGTGTGGCGACAAGAACGGAGAAGAGTCTGGCTGTCTAGTCAAATAAAGTGCTGGATTTGGATCATAGGCAGTACAGCAGTGAGATGACAGCAAAAACTATAATGAAAGGATCGAATACACGTAGCATGCACAAGAACAACTTTGTCAATTAATTAGGCTGATGGGCCGTGAGCTTAAACAGAATCCTACATATGTCCCCCGCCGCTGCTGCGATCACGATATCTCTACAATTCCGACGCGAATTTCCTTGGCAGAGCTAATGCGGCGTTTAAGCCCTGGCAAGACGATCTCATGCTCAGCAGCGACCCGTTTGTATTCCCCATGGGATTGTTGCTGCAGCAAAAGAGCGTGGAATGGCTGTTGCAGACGGACGACGAGCTGCAATGTGCGGGTATAGCCATCCGTTGTGGCAACGGGTCCAGCATACAAGGGAGGAGCGGCCGGGGTGAGGGCAGCTCGAGACTGAGAATTGGCTTCGACTTCCGAACCAGACCATGACTCCGATTCCTCACCGCTGTTCGATGTGCTTTCCCAACTCACCTCGTCGAGTAGACCACGCAAGTCGCGGATCCAGGGATAGACGAAAAGGAGCTTGCATGGCTCTGCCAATGAAAGCGTGTCCGACGTCCGAAATTCTACATGGCCGATCCCCGACACCCGAGCACCGAAGCACTTTCCTTCACCGACCTCGGCATCAGGTTTCTCAGCGAGCTTCTTGACCGGGAACAAGGTACATGGGAGATGTAGTCTGCGGTCGGAAAATCGCACTAATGGCAGGCGCATAACTTGGATGTAGACGAGCATCGCCTCTGTCTGAGACATCGAACTTTTTAATTCCGAGACGCGCCCATCCATTTCGGCATCTTCAATGGAGAGCGAAGTCTGGGGGGTACGAGGATGAAAAGAAAGGGAGGCTGGGATGCAGCTGTTGTATGATGAAGACTGTCCCGTCCAGCCGAGCATTGTTGCCTCGCCCGAACGAGCCATCAGTTCTTCAAACAGCTGGCACAACGCTTCATCCCCTCCTGCTTCGCAGTGACACTCCAGAGCAATCATTTGTTTGATTGTATCAGCCGCATCATCATAGCGCTCCAAAGCATGCAGCGCAGCGTGCCTTCTTTCGTATCCCCAGAGACCCTTGGGGTCTGCCTCGATTGCCTGAGTGATTGAAACTTAGTTTCGTCACATAAGAAAGATGGAAAAGCCATACGTCATCAGCATCTTTCAATGCATTCTCCCACAGCATTATTGTTGCGCGAGCTTTGCTTCGTTTGACCAGGAGCCGTGCAGGATTCGGAGGATTCAAAGATAAAGCAACAGAGTAGCTTGCAATAGCCTTTTCTGCATTCTTAGACTGCATCGCTCCGTTGCCAATGTCTTCCAATATGTTCATGCATTGCTGAAGGTGTTGCTGAATTTCAATAGCAAGACCATCAAACTTCCATCCAAAAATCTTTCGAATACTGTGGGTCACGTTGAAGATGGAGTGAGAATAAGTAGCTTACAAGTGAGATTACAACCAGTTCAGGACAATCTTGAGGGACAACAGGTTCCCCTGCGCGCCTGAGCCATTCCGCAGCCCGCTCATGGTCTCCTTCCTCCAACGACATACTTCCGAGTATGATGTACATTCGGGCCTGCATATGACCTGTTCATCATTTCGTGCTGGTCAAAATAAATCCTGGAATTTACATACCCGGGCTGTGATATACAAAGATTTGTCATCCATAGCATCGATCAAGTCCTCGACTCGCGAGATAGCTTCATCGTGTCTTCCACACTGAAACAGGACGATGGCCTGCAAGAAACCAAGTGTCAATGCAAATAGCGACGAGAACAGTAGGCACCTGCCTTGATAAGCAAAACAAAATTGCTTTCGGGCAAGGAACCATTAGTGAACACGAGGTCAAATACACGCATGGCAGCATCGTGTTCGCCATTGGCTGCGCGGGCTATTGTAATTGCAATCTGACCGATTGTGGACCGCTGAACCTCGACAGACTTGGTGTGCGATGCTAGTTAATGCGTGACGAAACCAAAGACAATCAAAAGGCTACCTTTTTCGCATCATCTATGGCCAGATTGTATTGCTTCAGACGGGACCGTATGACAGACCGGTGAGCGAGGTATTGCGAATGAAGAGAAGGGTCCTGAACATCCAGGATCTTTTCTGTCAAGACTTTTTCCGTGCGAGTCAAGTCGCCCTGAGTCCAAGCTTCAAGTGTCTCTTCGTTGATTTGCATGAGTGGAAACTCTGACACAAACAGGTCACAAGAGGCAAAAATCGACGCCATTTAACACACTCACGACGCTGATGAAAAAGTAAGATATTAGTTCATGCTTTGAGATTCGTCGACGTTTAGCAGCAGAAAAACTCACATCTCCTGTAAGGTACGAGTCCGGAAGGACACCTCGAAGACTTCTCACGGTGACTTTTCCGTTTTTTTCGCCGGTCGCAGCGTAGGCGCAATCAGGGGAGAGCGTCACGAAGTAAACATCACTGGCGTGATTGATCGTAGGACCAATTTGGTTCGGTATCGAGGCATCATGGAAGGACAGCAGGTTGTCTTTGGTAACGGCGACAAACTTTTGGTTGGACGAAGCTGCGATAGAAGAGCGCTTGGAACCGCTACTGATAGGAAGAGGCCATACATTGAGCAAGGACCTTGACAATGTGTCAAAACACTTGGCTTCGTTGGACGGCACAGAGGCAGCAAAAATTTCACAGCCATCGGCTGACCAAGCAAGTGGTGAGGATATGAAACAGTGCCAGTTGAATGAGCACGGGATGTCGAGCAACTGTTGGCCGTCTTCGCTGTTAAAGATTCTGATTGACGTTCCGGTTGCAGTGGCGAGACGGCGAGCGTCTGGAGAGAACCGAACTGCAACCACATTGGAGCCATGCTGCAGTGGGCCCAGGAGTCGTTTGCCTGTGGTAGTGCTCCAGATAAATACGCATTTGTCATTGCACCCACCAGTGGCAAATGTCGTCGAGTCAGAAGAAATATCAACCGACACCACCGAGTCTGTGTGATCCGCGACGTCCAGAACTTTTGTGTGAGTCTCCGCATTCCACACGCTGGCGTACGGATGTGACTCCAACCCGCACACCAGCCATTTGCCATCCCTTGACAGCGCGGTGGAATAGATTTTGCACCCCGCTTGAATTGCTGAGCCAACCTCATCAGCAAATTCACAGGTTACTTTTTTGGTCTTTTTCCGACGCTTTTCGGTTCTTTCCGGTTCCTTTCGAATCTTTCCGGAAATGTGCTGGAAAGTACGAAAAGTAGATCTCTCTGCTTTCCGCCATTCTTTTTCACTGCTTTCCTTGCCTTTGCGCCTTTTGATTCTTTTATGGCTTTGTATCATACTTTTTCCTGTTCATGCAATTCGAAAAGCAATCAAATTCTATTCAAAGTAGCTAGTAAAGTGCCAAAAAAAAAGCAGTAGTAATTAAATCAAGGGATCATGGAAAGCACGAAAAGATTCGCAACTGGAAAAGCGAGCATGATGATTGGCTGATCGGTATTCGTCACATCGTCGTCGGTGGTGGTGGTCACGGTAGTGCTACCGTCGTATCGTCGTCTTGCCGTGTTGTGCCGTCATCCTCCTCACTCCTGGTTTCGTCCTGACCCGCTGCCGTTGTTTCACCGTGACACGCTGTGGTGCGTCGTGTCGAACTCACACCGTCGTCTTCCCCCTCATCGTCTCATCACAACACCCCGCCACCACTTGCCGTGGTGGTGATGGTAGCACTGTTGCGTCGTCAACGCGTCGCCGTCATCGTCATTGGCATCGTTGCAGTTGCAACGGGGCGGTGTCGTCGTCGTCGTGATGCGCCACCGCCGACTTCTCGTGGTCACTGTGGTTCGTGTCACGCTGGTGGTGCTGGCGGTGGCACCATTGCGTCATCATCGCGTCGCCGTGTTGCATCGTTGTCGTGATGCGCCGCTGCCACTGCCGAGGCGCCGACTTCTCGCGGTCGTCTCGACGTGTCGCGCTGGTGGTGGTGGTGGTGGTGGTGGTGCACTATTGCGTTGTCGTCGTCGCAGTGATGTGCCGCTGCCTTTTTGTGGTGCCATGGTTGCCTTGCTGTGTCACGCTGCGGCTACCATGGTGGTGGTGGGAGTTACAGTGCCACCGGCGCGGGTCGTTGTCATCGTAGTGGTGGTCATGGTCATGTCGACTGCCAGTGAGTGAGAAATGAAAAATTTTCCTTACTGCTACCATACAAAGCGCAAGTGCTCCCTTTTAACGAGTTCCTGAAAAATGATTAGAAGATAGGAAACAAGTTGGAAGGGAGGGACAAAAAAAAGAAAGAAAAGAACTGCGTACTATCATCTGACCACGAACACACTGACAAGACTGTGAGACATTTGAGCGAGCACACCAGGAGGAGTGTCAAGCGACAGCCTGCATCAGCATCCAAGATTGACGAGGTGGGCGAAGAAAAGTTTGTGTTACCGTGACGTTTGCTAAGTTCAGCAGTCTCACGCCACATGTTTAGGGCCGACTTCTTCTTGCAAGCGCGTCTATCACCGTTATTCGCCGAAACCTCTGAGCAGCTCAACAAATTCCTGCCCACAGGTTCCTTGACCTTGCTCTCCAAAAAAGACGCCTCCCACTGGCAGATCGGTGACGTGTGGTCCTTGAGGTCCTCCGAGGTGCAATAGACCTTGCCGTTTCGTCCACCACCCTCGCCGCTGAAAATATTTTGCAGACTCCTGTGCCTTCAAGTTTGATCCCAAATCACTTTCTAGCTATTGCTTCATTGGGCAGTCACGCAGTCATCTTATAATAATCTCCCAGGCACCTTCGACCAAACCATCCTTGACACAGCCCACTTCGAGCGGTCTCGGACGGGACCTATGGCGGCTGACCTACGCTAGTTGGAAGTCGTTTCACATCGCTTCCCTGTGCCTGGATCACACTGCAGGACATTCTCATTATGGTAGTAGCTTCAGGTCTTAGTTAGCCTACATTTATATAATGTTTTTTGGCTAATGATTACTTTTCGTGCTTTCCGCATTGGAATGGCGCTGTTCTGCTTTCCGAATCGGAATGGTGCCTTTCAACGTGACTTTCGGTGCCTTTCGGCTTTGGTGCTTTTCAATGTTTTCATTGACGTTAACATAATGGAAAGCCGCTTAAAAGCCCAAAAAGTAGTTGGTGAATTTGCTGATGCTGATGTCCGTCATCTACATCCCATCGGCGAAGTATCCCTTTGGCGTCACCACTCAATACCTGCTTGCCATCCGCAGTAAAGCAACCCGAGTATACAGCATGTCCACACTGGATTTCAATCACTTTCGAGCAATCTGGTAGTAGGTGTGGATAAACAGTTATCGCAGGGCCGGTTGAGTCTCGAATAACAACGGATTGACAACGGACCTACCTTTGTCTGCGGAATTCTGCATCGATAATGGAATTCAGACACTGATACGGTCGATGATAAGAGCACAGCCTCCTGGCCCTACTAAAGGGATAACAATTACGTGTTCCCGCGGCGTTGTAGGCCTCGAGGCTTTCCATGAAGGCTGGTTCTAGCACTACTATGTGCCATAAGACTAGACTGGACGCCATTCAAGAAGAATGAAAACATCCCATTCGATGTTCATCTTATGGCCGACGCTTGGATGCTCAGGCAGTCACGATACACCTTCAGGCTTCCTTTACAGATGGAGGTATTTCAGAACATCTTGACCGTACGTCAGTCTGACTTCGATTAGCACGTCATACTATATCTGCTCATATTCCAGCGACGCAACGCGACCATTCCACCACGCAAGATGATGCAGCTAAGAGGAAATCCTGTGAGTAGAGGCTTGTCGGGGCGCCGAGTCAGCGCTCAGGTCTCACTGAGGGCCCGGCCCAGCATCTATAGGTACCCTGCAGGATCTTGTGCCAGGTAGTGCAAACGAGGAGTACTAGACCCTCTGCTATCCACCCTGTTGTCCCATCCCAAGCACAAAATAGCACCCATCGAAAGGAGGGGAGACAGATCTATGTGTCTCAAAATTGGTGAATCGACGAGATTGGAGGTAAGTAGTCTAGTAAGTACATATGTGCCCGTTACATAAATGATTACAGTAGGCGAGCCATGGATTACTATACAACCTCGAGTCCCAGATGTCCATCACCACCACCACCATGAAACAGCATGGACGGACCACATGCCCCCAGATACTCATTCACGTCGCCCTGTCCGAATCATGACTCTACAAACCTAGGGATGACGCGACGAACCAGGCAAACCAAAAGAGAAAGAGAAAAGCGAGAAAGCGATCGTCCCCAATCAAGGCTTTCCAAACACGAGCTTGCCCGTAGAATGCACATTCCCATGCTTCTCGACCTCGATCGATCCCGGTCAACCTTGTCTTGCCATGCAACCAGTCGAGCCTGCGCACGCCCCCCTCCCAGCCCCCGCCCATCTTGGTGCACCGCTTCTCGTACGCCCGCGTCACTTTCCGCTGCGCTCGATCGCCGTGCCCAAGTGCCTCCCACTCCTGCGGCGTCACCCGTGTGAGGAGCGTCGTGTGCAACGAATATAGCAAATCCGAGTTCGTAACGTTCAAGTTCGTTGACCGACTAGACTTGCCCGACAACGACCCTGACCCCCGCCAGCATAGTAGAACGTGGTACCACTGGCACCGCTGTTCGGGGACGAAGTAGATGGACCGACGACGACTGGGCATGGAACAAGTCTTTGTCTCATTCTTGGTGCAAGTTGCTGACTTATTTCACTACAGTACTGGGGACAACAGTTGGCAGACTCTGTGTCGTCGGCGGTAGTGGTTTCTTACGACCTAGAGCCTTTTCTCCCCACCGTGTTCTTCTCCCACAGTACGACTTCAACGGCTTACCCGCCTGACCGTACGCAAGGACTCTTCCCGATCCTTATCTATTTTGCATGAGATTCGCCGGAATACGACCAAGTTATGCAGGGTGCGACGCGAGCGACCGCACGGACACTGCAACCGGCTGCCCTCGAACATGGCGATGCCTATCCCGACGCAGTTAGCTATCCAAATTATGCCATCTTCGACACACCGCTGGTCAAATTGTATGGTTCGAACCTACCTAGGCTATACGAGATCAAAGGGGAGGTGGACCCAGAGAATGTGATGGGACTTGCTGGCGGTTTCGAACTGTGATTGCGATGTATATTTTCTCACTTCATATGACTATACCTTGTGCTCGTTTGTATCATGCTCACCAGGCTGATGATGTCCGAAATATATGTCATACTTCATATATATGCGTCCCAGCGCATTTTCTGTGACGACGAGAGTGCTTGTACACTGCGCATGGAGCAAGAAGGTATATTAGATTCGAAGAATTCGACGTAATATACAGACCGAACCATTCAGGGTATGGATCATGACCCATCAGCAAGAAAAAGCGCAGTAAGAGCGAGTATGTTACAAAGAAGGCAGTGACGGAGATCCGAGTCGACTCGGGTGCGGGCCTACATACATGTATGAACTTCCAAGCTACACGATCGGCGAGAAAAAATATAAATAACTGCAAAGAAGCATAGCATCGAGTACTTCAAACTCATGAAACGCGAACCTTAGCACCAGCGGGGATGATGACTCCACAGCAATCACAATATCTCCACGACTTCAACCCGGACGTCCTTCGCAGAACTGATGCGGCGTTCAAGTCCTGGTACGACGATCTCGTGCTCAGCAGCGACCCGCTTGTACCCTCCATGCGACTGTTGCTGCAACAAAAGTCCACGGAAAGGCTGCTGCAGACGGACGATTAGCCGCAACGCCCGGGTAGAGACGTCCATCGTAGCGATGGGTCCTGCATACAGCGGCGCAGTCTCAGAAGGTACGGCCGGAGACAAAGACTCTTCTTCCACGTCCGAACCCGACCACGACAACGAATCGTCCTCGCTGTCCGACGAGCTTCCACAATATTCCTCGGATGGTCCACGCAAATTGCGAATCCAGGGATGAGCGAAAGCCAGCCTGCGTGGTTCTGCCAACGAGAGTTGGTCCGATGTCCGAAATTCAATGTGGCCAATGCCTGATACCCGGGCACGGTAACACTTCTCTTCGCTAATATCGGCATCTTTCTCGACGAGCTTCTTGACTGGGAACAGGATGCAGGGAAGGTAGAGTCTCCGGTGGTCAAACCGCGTTGATGGCAAGCGGATGACTCGGTCATAAACAACCACTGCATCTATAAGAGACATCGAACTTTTTAATTCTGTGACCCGCGCATCCATTTCAGCATCGTCGATGGCGGGCGGAGAATGTGAGGCTTGGTTATGAATTGCAAGAGTGCCAGGGAGGCAGCTGTTGTACGACGAGGGCTGACCCGTCCAGGCAAGCACCGCAGCTTCGCCCAAACGAGTCACGATATCCTCTAAAAGGTGGGCTAGTGCAGCATCTGCCCCGCCGCCACCGTGACACTTGCACAGTGCACCCGAATTGGCGAGAGGATTTTCTGTGAGGGAAACCATGTGGTCCAGGGTACCAATTGCGTCGTCGAAGCGCTGCAAAGCGTGCAGTGCCGCATGCCTTCTTTCGTATCCCCAGGGATCCTGTGGGTCCGACTTGATTGCCTGATGTCATGCAATTCAGCATCTTTGCATACTTGAGAGAAGAAAAATTGTACCTCGTCTGCATCTTTCAATGCATCCTCCCACGAACTTTGCAACGCCCAGGCTTTGCTTCGTTTGACTAGGAGACCCGCAGGATTTGAAGGATTCAAAGACAACGCAGTAGTGTAGCTTGAAACCGCTTCTTCTGCTTTGTTAGACTCCATTGCTAGGTCACCAATATCCTCCAAGGCCTTCATGCATTGCTGAAGATGCTGCTCGATTGCGAGAGCGAGGTCATCAAAGTTCCACCCAAACGTCTTTCGAATTGTGTTGGTCGGGGTTCTTATGAACAGAGAATGAACAGCTTACAAGCGAGATTATTGCTAGCTCGGGACATTTTTCGGGGATGACTACGTCCCCTGTGCGCCCGAGCAACTCCGCAGCCCGCTCCTGGTTGCCTTCCTTCAATGACATGCCTGCGAGTAGAAGGTGCATTTGAGCCTAAGCACAGCCTGATTATCGTCTCGCACTGACAATCCTGGCAATCACTTACCCGGAGGGTGACATACAACGTCTTGTCATCGACAATACTTATCAAGTCTTCGACTCGCGAAATAGCCTCATCGTGTCGTCCACATTCGAACAGAACGATGGCCTGTGTGTAATTAGACACGGTACAAGCAGCGGCAAAAACGATGATCCCACACCTTGATCAACAGGACGAGATTGATGTCGGCCGAGAGGTCATTAGTGAACACGAGGTCAAACATGCGCATGGCAGCGTCGTGCTCGCCATTACCAGCACGAGCTATCGTGATTGCTATCTGACCGATAGCGGATCGCTGAACCTCGAAAGACTGTATGCAATATTCAATACGAGACCGGTCTAAAGAGAATCGAAGGACTACCTTTGTTGCATCGTCGATGGCCAGGCTGTACTGTTTCAAACGGGATCGTACAAGAGAGCGTTGAGCGAGGACTTGCGCATGACGGGAAGCATTCGGAGGATTCGACGTCTCTTTTGTGAGAACTTGTTCCACTCGAGACAAGTCACCCTGTGTCCATGCTACGAATGTCTCATCACTGGTTTGTATGAGTGGCAACTGTGGCTCTTGGAAAAGTCAGAAAAAGCAGTAAATCAATGTTCGAACACACTCACAATGCAGAGGATTGGGGGGAAGAAATCGCGGCCTTTAGATTGACAAACGTTGAGAAGTGGAAGCGCTTACGTGTTGTGTAAAGTATGAGTCCGGTAGGATGTCACGAAGACTCCGCACAGTAACTCTTCCACTTTTCTCGCCAGTCACAACACAATCATCGTCATGAGAGAGCGCCATGAAGTAAACTCCACTGCTGTGCTCAATTACTCCGCCAACTTGCTGGTGCGTTGAGGCATCCCAAAAGAACAGTGAACAGTTTCCGGTGACGGCAATAAACTTTTGGTTGGACGATGGTGCGATAGAAGGGTGCTGGAGTGGACCGCCTGGAACAGTCCATGTACCGACCAAAGACCCTGAGGTTGTGTTGAAACACTTGACTCCGTTGAATGACCCAGAGATGGCAAAAATTTGATGACCATCTGCAGACCAAGCGAGTGGCGAGGATATATAATGTTCGAATGGGCACGTGATGTCCATTAATTGATGGCCATTGTTGCTGTTAAAGATCTGGATTGTACGTCCGACCGAAGCGGTGGCGATGCGTGCACCATCAGGAGAGAACCGAACTGCCACGACGGCGGAGGAGTGTCGCAGTGGGCCCACGAGCTGTGTGCCTGTGCTCATGCTCCAAATGAACGCGCAGTTGTCCAACCCACCCGTGGCAAATGTCGTCGATGTGGGGGAAATGTCCACCGAGTATACTGTGCTTGTGTGTCCGTAGATGTCCCGAACCTTTGTTTGGGTTTCCGCATTCCAGACCCCGATATACGGCTGTACTGTGAGCCCGCCCACCAACCATTTGCGATCCATCGACAGCGCGGCTGCACGGATTGCATTCCCTGCTTGAATTGCTGTGCCAACCTCACGTCCGTCATCTACTTGCCATCGTCGAATCGCCCGGTCGTTACCGCTGCTGAATATGTGCTTGCCATCGGGAGTGAAGAAAGCAGAGTATACTGCATGACCACAGTTGATTTCAGTTATTTTCGAGCGATCTGGGAGTTGACAATAGTCAATACAGGTATTCTTCAATGACAAGGCCCATACCGTTTCCAGTCGAGCACATATCGCTGGCCAGGACGTGGACACGGGATTCAGATGGTGGGAATGGAATCCAGGGTCAAGGGCCCACAAGTACGCATGGCCTCATTGCGCGGTCTTATAAAATGCTCGTGTTGGCATGACTCATCTGCAGGTTGAACACAGCTTCACAATTAGTAAATTACTGCTGAAGCGCTCAAAGTTTGGTTTTCTTCCTACACCAGTGATATTTGATAAAGATTGGATCCTGATCCATATTTCGCTTCATGTTTGTTCACAGTGAGCACTGAGTACTGAGTACTGAGGTTGGAGTTTTTTCGACAAGTCCAATGTTCCCACGCTATGATGCTGAACGTCTCCCTCCCTCGCCCGTAAATTGCACATTCCATCTCCGTCTCATGAAAAAACTGAACTGAAAACACAGACGAGCCCGAGTCCGAGGAAGCGACAGACAGATGAAGACGGTACGCTTTCAAACATATTTTTGTTCTTGTCTGATTACGGGTACAGTCAAACGGAACGAGTTAGGCGTGCAAATGCTCTCCCCCAAGCTTCACGCCCAGATATTCGATCGTACCGCTTTTCCCACTCCCGAGCCCGCATGCGACCATCTTCACATGCACAGCCCCCGTCCTCCCAGACACTGCGTTCACTCTCCCCCAAATCCAAGGGGCCAACATCGACGAGCACTTTTTTCGCATTGGACAACGCTGCACACAACCCTGGTTGTTTCTCGCAAAACAACTGGCGCGCGACGCGTTAACCCCTCGACCCCACTATCTCGACGTTCAGCAGGGATGGACAAAGTACTACCACCTCCAGGACGGTTCGAGCTACAGCGAACACGTTCCGTAACCGGAACACAACGGTCGGCCAGAGGAGATGCTCGTGTTCGACGTCAAGACAATGTCGCCCTACCATCCGTACCCAGTCCTCGCCTGCGCCGCGTCTAAAAACACGTGGTATTGCTGGATATCACCCTGGCTTCTCGGAGAGACGGAGGAGGTGCAGCACCTGATCCCATTGGGTGACCCTGAGATGCCGCGGGTTGTCGTCGGACACAATGTCTCCTATGACCGGCAGCGCATCCGCAAAGAGTACAGTCTCAGAGGCACGCAGACACGGTTCATGGTCACGATGTCCCTGCACGTCGCCATCAACGGTATATCGTCACATCAACGGCCGGCGTGGATGAAACATCGCAAGGCAAAGGCAGCGCGTATCGAGCAGCGTACGGAGGCTGTCGAGGCGGCGCTCGAGATCATGCACGATGTGGAATCTCAAGCAGACTCCGAGGTCGACTCTGAACGGCGCGCGCAACTCCTATCCCAGCCCAGTTTCGTTTGCTGGTATTCTCACCATGGGTTCGAGCCTTTTGACAGTCAACGAATCGTGGGAAGAGTATCTGCGCAACGCGAAACGAACGTAACACGAGTTGAAACATCTCGTCGATCTCGCGGAGCAGGCAAAGGGTATGATGCAAGATGAGTCCTGGAGAGACGATCCTTGGCTTTCACAGCTCGATTGGACACTAAAGGTCGCAAAGAAATCCTATCTAGCCCGCACTCAGGACCAAGTCACCTGTGGATAAGCAACCCGCGTGGTTGCGCGATTTATTGAAGGATGGAGTCTTCAGCGTTGGTAGCGTGAACCACGTACTTCCAATCCTTCTCCGTTTGTGTTTCGATTGTCATTCTCTGCAATATACGACGAAAGAAAAATGGCATTTCGTTCAGGATGGTAATGTAACGCGACCTCCCAGCGCGGGCACGAAGAAGATTTTGACCATCGTTGGTCCGACGCATGGCGTTGCTTATCTCTCTCTCCCATCCTCCTCCACCTGTTCTGGATGGACATTGAGAGTGCCGAGCGCCGTCGAATTCGGCGCGCGCGTTCAACCGCTTGTCTTTTCGGACCCCGCCGACGAGGTGTTGAACGAGATGACGCGTGGCGGCCCAGAGGGCAATCGCCGATTCGTCTTTTACAAGCTCCCGCACAAGGACGGCGAAAGCGCCAACGTGGGGAGCCCGCTCTCCAAGACGTTCATGAAGTACGCCTAGGATGGGACGTTGACAAGCCCCGGGGACGACGCCCAGGCTGCGCTAGAGATGAACGCGTGTGGCAGGACGATCGAGTCGACATGCAGTTCGCGCGCTCGTCGTCGTCGTCGGAGCACAAGTGGGGCATGGTCCTTCCGCAGGTGATCACGATGGGCACGGTCACGCGTCGCGCGATCGAGAAAACGTGGTTGACGGCCAGCAACACGAAGAAGAACCGTGTGGGGATCTGAGCTCAAAGCGATGGTTCGCCCACCGCCGGGTTATGCCATCATCGGGGCCGACATCGACTCGGAGAAGCTGTGGATATCGAGCTGTATGGGCGACGCGCAGTTTGGTCTGCATGAAGCCACTGCGATCGGATGGATGACACTCGAAGGCATCAAGGCTGCGGGGACGGACTTGCACTCAAAGACGGCGAACATCTTGGGGATCTCGCGCAACCAGGCCAAAGTGTTTACTTACTCGCGCATATACGGCGCAGGGATGAAGCACGCCGTGCTGTTGCTCCTCCAGGCGAGCGCGGCGATGCAGTCCGAGGAAGCGAAAAAGCTGGCCGAAAACCTGTACGCGTCGACCAAGGGGAAGAACACGCACCGACCGGACCTGTTTGGCCGCAAATTCTGGTTCGGCGGGACGGAGAGCTTCGTATTCAACAAGCTGGAGGAGATCGCGCTGTCAGATCGCCCGCAGACGCCTGCGCTGGGATGCGGAATCACTGCGGCGCTGTGCAAGGAGAATTTGCCGGCCGAGTTTGAGGCGGACTACATGACGTCGCGGATTAACTGGGTCGTGCAGTCATCCGGGGTGGATTATCTGCATCTGCTGCTCGTCGCGATGGATTATCTGGCGCGGACGTACGATATTGACGCGCGGTTCTTGCTCTCTGTGCACGACGAGCTGCGGTACTACTTGGTCTCAGAGCAAGACAAATACTGGGCGGCGCTGGCGCTGCAGGTCACGAACGTGTGAACACGTTGTCTGTTTGCATTCGAGTTGGGCATGGACGATCTGCCGCAGGGTGTGGCGTTCTTTTCGGCGGTGGACGTGGACAGGGTTTTGAGGAAGGAGGTGGACATGACGTGCGAGACGCCGTCGCACCCTTGGGTTATTCCGCCGGGAGAGAGTTTGGATATTGAGCAGACGGACTGGTGGGTCGTTTTGGCGGGATGGACGGCCGATGAGTGTGGAGACGAGCGAGGTGGAGGTGAATGAGGAGATGCGGGGATATCAGCGACCGGATTGTTTGGTGCATCGGGCGAAGGCGACGAACGAGTTTGCAGAGGTGAGACATATCGCGAAAGGTGCAACCGCAGACGACGAAGGAGGATGTGGAAGGCAGAGGCAAAAAAAACAAGACGGAGTCGGGGGAACGCCGGGAACGGGCCAAGGGGAGGCGAATGTGGACAGTGATGTATGGATGGCCATGCAGGAGGTGATGAATAGCGGGAGCGTTGATTGGCATTCCAGGGGTACTATCATCATGCTGGATATTATCAATGATTCCAGGTTCACCAGGAGAGGTCACCTTTCCTTGTTCCCTATCGGTCGTTTACACATCTATTGACTGAATCTTGTCAAGGCTCTACGACGCATGATGCTGGACTCAGAGGTTTGCGATGTAACAGACGAGATGTTACGCTGGGACAAGGTGCCGTGTGGCGAGAAGAACGCAGAAGAGGTTGTCTGTCTAGCCAAATGGAACGCTGAATTTGTATCACGAGTGGAGAAGTGCGATGACAGCAAAAACTACAATGAAAGACTTGAATATATGTACCATGCGCACAAGAACAATGTCAATTAGCCTGATGGATCGTGAGCTTGAACAGAATCCTACATCCCCACCGCTGCTGCCATTACGATATCTCTACGATCCCGACGCGAATTTCCTTGGCAGAGCTGATTCGGCGTTCAAGCCCTGGTAAGACGATCTCGAGCTCAGCAGCGACCCGTTTGTACTGCCCATGGGGTTGTTGTTCTAGCAAAAGAGCGTGGAATGGCTGTTGCAGACGGACGACGAGCTGTAGAGCGCGGGTATAGTCATCCATTGCAACGACGGGTCCAGCATACAAGGGAGGAGCGGCCGCAGTGGGTACAGCTCGAGACTGAGAATTCGCTTCGGCCTCCGAACCAGACCACGACTCCGACTCATCGCCGCTATCCGATGCACTTCCCCAACCGACCTCGTCTAGTTGACCACGCAAGTCGCGTATCCAAGGATGGACGAAAACGAGCTTGCGCGGCTCTGCCAACGAAACCGTGTCCGACGTCCGAAATTCTATGTGGCCGATCCCCGACACCCGAGCACCGAAACACTTTCTTTGACTGATCTCGGCATCAGGTTTCTCGACGAGCTTTTTGACCGGAAAAAAGATACACGGGAGGGATAGTCTCCGGCGGACAAATCGCGCTATTGGCAGGCGGATGACTTGGATATAGACAAACATTGCCTCTGTTTCAGACATCGAACTTTTTAATTCCGAGATGCGCCCATCCATTTCGGCATCTTCAATAGCGAGTGAAGCTTGGGGAGTTCGAGGATGAAAGGAAAGGGAGGCTGGAAGACAACTGTTGTAAGATGAAGACTGCCCCGTCCACCCAAGTACTGTTGCCTCGCCCGAACGAGCCATCAGCTCCTCAAACAGTTGGCACAAAGCTGCTTCTCCTCCCTTTTCGTAGTGGCGCTCGAGGGCAATCATTTGTTTCATTGTATTAGCTGCGTCATCATAGCACTCCAAAGCATGTAGCGCAGCATGCCTTCTTCCGTGTCCCCAGGGACCCTGGGGGTCTGCCTCGATTGCCTGAGTGGTTGAAACTCAGTGTCGTCACATAGAAACAATAGAAAAGCCATACGTCATCAGCATCTTTCAATGATTCTTCCCACAACATCATTGTTGCGCGAACTGTGCTTCGTTTGACCAAGAGACGCGCAGGATTCGAAGGATTCAATGACAATGCAGCAGAGTAGTGTGAAATGGCCTTTTCTGCATTCTCGGATCGCATTGCCACGTCGCCAATGTCTTCTAACATGTTCATGCATTGCTGAAGGTGCTGCTGGATTTCAATACCAAGGCCATCAAAGTTCCACCCAAAGATCTTTCGAATGCTGTGGGTCAGGTTGAAAATGGAGTGAGAGTAAGCAGCTTACAAGCGAGACGATGACGAGTTCAGGACAATCTTGAGGGGCAACAGGTTCCCCTGCGCGCCTGAGCCATTCCGCAGCCCGCTCATGGTCTCCTTCCTCCAACGACATACTTGTGAGTATGATGTACATTCGTGCCTGAATACCACCTGTTCATCATTTCATGCTGGTCAAATGCTGGAATTTACATACCCGGACTGTGATGTACAAAGATTTGTCGTCCATAGCATCGATCAAATCCTCGACTCGCGAAATAGCTTCATCATGTCTTCCACACTGAAACAGGACGATGGCCTGCACGAATCCAAGTATTAATGCAAGTAGCGACGAGAACAGTAGGCACGTGCCTTGATAAGCAAAACAAAATTGCTTTCGGGCAAGGAACCATTAGTGAACACGAGGTCAAATACGCGCATGGCAGCGTCGTGGTCGCCATTGGCTGTGCGGGCTATTGTGATTGCAATCTGACCGATTGTGGATCGCTGAACCTCGACAGACTTGGTGTGCGATGGTTAACGTGTGACGAAACTAAAGACAATCGAAAAGCTACCTTTTTCGCATCATCTATGGCCAGGTTGTATTGTTTCAGACGGGACCGTATGAGGGAGCGCTGAGCAAGGCATTGCGATTGACGAGAAGAATCCTGAACATTTAGGATCTTTTCTGTCAAGACTTGTTCCGTACGAGTCAAGTCGCCCTGAGTCCAAGCTTCAAGTGTCTCTTCGCTCATTTGCAAGAGTGGAAACTCTGATAAAAACAGATCGTCAATGGCGAGAATCGACACCATTTAACACACTCACGACGCTGAGGAAAAAATGGGAAATTTCACACTTTGAGAAGTCAACGTTTAGCAGTAGAAATACTTACATCTCCTGTAAGGTACGAGTCCGGAAGGACACCACGAAGACTCCTCACGGTGACTTTCCCGTTTGTTTCACCAGTAACAACGTAGGTGCCATCAGGAGAGAGCATCATGAAGTAGGCATCACTGGCGTGGTTGATTATAGGACCAACTTGTTTGTATGTCGAGGCATCCTGAAAAGACAGGGAGGTGCTTTTGGTAACGGCAATAAACTTTTGGTTGGACGATGCTGAGATAGAAGAGAGGCCCATGCAGCCGCTACTGGTAGGAAGAGGCCATGTACCGAGCAATGACCCTGAGGATGAGTCAAAACACTTGGCTTCGTTGGACGGCTGAGAGGCAGCATAAATTTGACAACCATCGGCTGACCAGGAAGTGGTGAAGAGACGCCCTGCGCGAATGAGCATGGGATGTCGAGCAATTGTTGGCCGTCGTCGCTGTTAAAGATTCTGGTTGACGTTCCGGTCGCAGTGGCGAGACGGCGGGCGTCCGGAGAGAACCGAACTGCAACCACTCTGGAGTCATGCTGCAGTGGGCCCAGGAGTCGTTTGCCTGTGGTAGTGCTCCAGATAAATGCGCGTCTGTCACACCCACCCGTGGCAAATGTCGTCGAGTCGGAAGAAATATCAACCGACACCGCTGCGTTCGTGTGATCCGCGATGTCCAGAACTTTTGCATGAGTTTCCGCATTCCACACGCTGACATACGGCTGTGAGCCCAGTCCGCACACCAGCCATTTGCCATCCCTTGACAGCGCGGTGGCATAGATAGCGTCCCCTGCTTGAATTGCTGAGCCAACCTGATGTCCATCGTCTACTTGCCATCGGCGAATCATCCCTCCAGCACCACCGCTGAATACCTGCTTGCTATCCGCAGTAAAGCAATTTGAGTAAACCGCATCTTCACACTGGATTTCGATTACTTTCGAGCGATCTGACAGGTGTCGACAAACAGTTATTGCAGGCCGGGGGGTATCAGGGATCTATTTACCATTTTCTGAGGAATTCATCGATCACGGAACTTCACAGACGCTGACGGTGCTGGCGCGATAATGGGAGTACGGGGTCAAAGGGAGCAATATTACGTGTTCCTCGCGGCGTTGTAGCCTCGAGCCTGAGGCGTGTCATAAGGCTAGTATACTAGTACCAGACTGGACACCGCATCCAAGAACAATGAAAACATCTTATTCCATGTTCATCTTGTGTATAACAGGGGGGGCCAGGATCATGACACTCTGGCATTGGAGACACATGTCTGCGTCGACTCTGCGACCACAATATTTCCACGACTTTGACCCCGACGTCCTCGGCAGAACCGATGTGGCGTTCAAGTCCTGGTACAAGGATCTCGTGATCACCAGCCACCCGCTTGCACCCTCAACGCGACTGGTGCTAGAGACGGACGACTAGCCGCAGCACCCGGGTAGAGACGTCCATCCGTAGCAATGGGTCCTGCATATAGCAGCGCGACGACATCGTGCGCAGCCTCAGAAGCTGTGGCCGGAGACAAAGACTCTTCTTCCGAAGCATACCACGACAAAGAATCGTCGTCGCAATCCGACGAGCTTTCACAAAGTTCATCGTCGGTTGGGCCACGCAAATCGCGAATCCACGGATGGGCGAAAACGAGGTTGGGTAGTTCTGCCAACGAGAGCCTGTCCGACGTCCGAAATTCAACGTGACGGGACTGAGCACAAACAACGCCGCCCTCGAATCTAGTCCACTGTGGCTTCGGATGAATGATAGGCGCGTGCCCAAGGATGGACCATCTGATCGAAATTATAGAGAACATGGCAAGGCAAACACGAACAGAAAGACTGCACAGAGTATCCGTCTGCTAGCTAATAGCAAAACGACGGTGAGCTTGATATTTCGTTCGCTGGTAGTCCTTTTACGCTGGGCGATCTCCGCGCTCAGTTTGATGTTTCTCCTCCGTTGCTCCTCTGCGGATTCACGGTCGAGGGGGGGTGGGTCGAGTGGGGAACGCGACGTCTCGAAACATGCGTAGGAAGAGGACGAACACACTCGAAAACAAAACTGTGTGTATGCATATCGTTGCTATCAAGCCGTCAAGGAAGAGGGGCGAGGTAGAGGTGAACGGGGACAGCGGAGAATGGGCTGATGGTCGTAAAAGTCTTTGGGGGAAGCAGATGTTTTTCTCGACAAAGAAGGGTCAATTGGTGCCACGTTGAGACGTAGTTATCTTCACCGTGGGAACCGCGTCTTATATGGCCTGCAGTTCTGGACCCAGATCGCTAGGCACTGGTGAATACGTCACATCATGGGCCAGTTTGTCGATCCACACCCGTTCCGAATGCGCCTCGCAATCTCTACAGTAATACTTGCAACGCTACCTTGACTGTTGCGGCAACGGTTGAGCTTAACTGGAAAACCAACGTGACAATTCAACTTATACCACTCACCAAATGGAAGCCTGACAACAATGTCGATTTCGACGCACTCCCCTACTATGTCGAATCAGTCGATGCGTACGTTCAAGGATTAACCTACATCACCCTTTGTTTGAGAAACATCTTCACAGTAAAATACTCCGCGGCTTCGAGAGATATGGGGGGATGTTCCACTCTCTTGTGGTGAAAGGGACAGAGCTTTTAAACTTGGAGAAACGCGCTGTTGGTGCCGCAGCTTTGACAGCTCATCATGAATATGAAGATGATTCCGTCTGGTATGCCACCATTGCAATTGGTACTCCTCCCAAATCTTTTACTGGTATGTTTCTCTTATCAGACCTCCATCGCAGTTGAAATCGGCACTGGTTCAAGGTGAGCACATTCCATCAAACCTTCTCAACTTATTTGCTCAGTCCCACGTAGTGATCTCTTCGTTCCGGGGCTCGATTGCTCCGGTTGCTCAGAACAGACCCGCTGGAACCCCACTTCGTCGAGCACGACCCCGTACAAGGGTAGGACATTCAAAATCAGGTTTGATGATGGAGTCACTGCCTCAGGCAGACAATACACTGATAATCACCATTGCTGGCCTAACCGTATGTTCTCTGTCATTTCCGAACGTATACACATATGACCGTCGAGTAGGCAGACATTCAGACCCTCGGTGCCGCAACAGCATACTCTTCTGATGTGGTTTTCCCTCCAGATGGTGTGTTTGGGATGGATCTCCAGTCAATGTCGTTATATCCTGCCGCTGAGCTCTGCTTTCGAAACACTCGTAGATGAAGGAAAGTCAACCGAGCCAGTATTCTCAGTCAAACTCACCTCTGATGGAGGTAAGTTGTACCTTGGTGGAACAAATGGCGACCTGTATGAAGGTGAAATCATCTATACACCCATGACTGTATTGGTGAGCTGAAGTATCGGCGAGTCAGCGCGGACGTGAGCTTTTGCTGTCGAGCCAGGGATACTGGCAGGTGGAGATACAGACAATTCGAGGTAACTACCAGACAACCTTGAGAAATATACCCGCCATCATTGACACCGGTGCTACCGTGATCGTTGGTGATCGGTCGCAAGCGGCCAACCTGCACTCGAGCCTCGGTGGCAAGAGTGTCGGCCGTGAGTATTACAGCTGTGAAATTCTGGCGGCGGTAGGACGTTCCGAATCCTTGCCTCGACTCTCGACATGGGACCGGTTCGGACTGGTTCACCTGACTGTTTCAGCAGCATATATGCTCGGGCCGGACGTGGTGAGCTTCCAATATCCTTAATTTCCGATGGTCGTTTTCAGTCGCTTTATGCTGACCCGAGCACTGAACCCTTTCGTCCGACAGGATACTGGAGCATCGGTGCCATGTTTCTGAAGAGCGTCTACACGGTGTTCGACTTTGGCATTAAACAGGTCGGATTTGCAAACCTTGTTTAATCATCGCGAGCTGATTGTAGCCTAACTTATGATATTCATTATTTGTATCATAGGTAGGGATTGTCCCTTTTTCTTGTAGAAGCAAACGTGAAGTGTGGACGAAGGGCTGTGTATTCTGCCTCGATGACAGCGCGCAGAGTCAGTACTCAGTACTCAGTGACGGACGCTTACAAGCCTGGCCACACATGCCAGTAATTTCAATTGATCTGCATAGATGAGGTTCATATACCCTCAAACGAAGAGTGTATGCGGAACGAAAGTGTTCCGAGTCTGTGTGTCCCATCGTTTGATGACATTGATGGAAGTCTGCGTGTCGAGCACTTAGCTTCGCGCATTGATTGCCATATGTAGTTGTGTTATGATACGATCATTCGATCGATGATCAAGGATACTGTAATTAAAACCGTCCATAGCGAAGAAGCGAAGAAAACTCATCTAGTCATGATGATAGCTGCAAAAATTGAAGTTACCCAACGAATCACGCGTTCATTGCGAAGCGAAGACACTATGTACTACTTACAAAGTAGTACTAGATCTGAGCAATAGAATAATTTGATCGAGTCACAATATTTCGGATACGTAGTATCCACGACCTCAGCACGCTGGACGCCCTTGGCCAAGTTGATCTGTCGTTCAAGTTCGATTCCTAGAAACACACGATCTCGTGCTTGGCAGCGACCCTGCATAGCGCCCGGTCACTGGCGCAAAACCAGACTTCGAGCACTTCAGCAGTAATTTTTAATTTACGCTATGATGTCATGATTATGTAATAAGCTAAACAACACGAGCATTTTATAAGACCGCCGCAACGACTGGGCACGGCGTACTTGCGACTCCTTAACCCTATACTCTCATTTACATAAATTCCCGTCTCCATGTACTTGTCGTGTCCTGGCCAGCGATATGTGCTCAACTGGGAAAGGTTGGTCATTCAAGAATACCTGTAATGACTAATTAACTCGACTTCCAGATTGCTCGAAAATAATTGAAATTAATTGCGGTCATGCAGTCCTCTCTGCTTTCTTCACTCCCGATGGAAAGCACATATTGAGCGGCGGCGACGACAGGATGATTCGACGATGGAAAGTAGATGACGGACGTCAGGTTGGCGCAGCAATTCAAGCGGGGAATGCAATCTATGCAGCCGTGCTGTCGATGAATCTCAAATGGTTGGTGTGCGGGCTGACTGAAAAACCGTATGTCGGGGTTTGGAATGCGGAAACTCACACAAAGGTTTTGGACATCCACGGACACACAAGCATAGTATACTCAGTGGACATTTCCCCCGACTCGACGACATTTGCTACGGGTGGGACAGATGGGCGCGCGTTCATCTGGAACATTAGCACAGGCAAACTACTTGTGGGCCCACTGCGGCACTCCTTCGCCGTAGTGGCGGTTCGGTTCTCTCCAGATGGAGCACGCCTCGCTACCACGTCGGTCGGAGAATCAATCCAGATCTTCAACAGCAGCAATGGCCAACGATTAATCGACATCCCGTGCCCATTCAAGCAAATCCTCACCACTCGCTTGGTCTGCAGACGGTCATCAAACTTTTGCTGTCTCTGCGTCGATCAACAGAGCCAAGTGTTTCAACACGTCCTCAGGCTCCTTGGTCAGTACATGGTCTGTTCCAGGCGATTCATTCCACTTCCCTTTTATCGCACCATCGTCCAACCAAAAGTTTATTGCCATCACCGGATACCGCTCACTGTCCTTTTGGGATGCCTCAACACACCAGCAAGTTGGTGGAGCCATTGAGCACAGCAGCCCAGTTTACTTCATGGCGCTCTCTCCTGATGACGATTGTGTTGTGACTGGCGAGCAATCTGGGAAAGTTACAATACGGAGTCTCCGTGATATCCTTCCGGACTCGTACTTGGCAAGAAATGTAAGCGCTTCTGCCATTGCTAAATAATGTTGGCAATTCTAAAGGTCATAATCTCTTCCCCCAAATTCCCTTCAATCGTGAGTGTGATAAAGCGTTGGTTTCTTGCTTCATCTGACCTTTCCAAGAGCCACAGCTGCCGCTCATACAAACCACTGATGCAACATTCGAAGCATGGACCCAGGGTGACTTGTTTCGAGTGGAACAAGTTCTAACAAAGGAGATTTTAAATCCCCTGAATGCTTCTCGTCATGCGCAAGTCCTCGCTCAACGCTCTCTTGTACGATCCCGTTTGAAACAGTACAGCCTGGCCATCGACGATGCAACAAAGGTGGTTCTTTTATCTTCTTTAGACCGGTCGGGTATTGAATATTCCATACAGTCTGTTGGAGTGCAGCGATCCGCTATTGGTCAGATAGCAATCACGATCGCTCGCGCCGGTAATGGCGAGCACGACGCTGCCATTCGTGTGTTTGACCTCGTGTTCACTAATGATCCCTCGACCGACATCAATCTCGTATTGTTGATCAAGGTGTGGGATCCTCGTTTTTGCTGCGGCTTGTACCGTCGCCTGATTACACTTAGGCCATCGTGCTGTTCGAATGTGGAAAACATGACGAGGCCATTTCACGTGTCGAAGACTTGATCAGTATTGTCAATGACCAATGACAACACGATGTTCATCACCATTCGAGTAAGTAACTGTCGGAATTGCCAGTGCGAGATGATAACCAGGCTATGCTCAGGCTCAAATGCACCTCCTACTCGCAGGCATATCGTTGAAGGAAGGCGACCATGAGCGAGCTGCGGAATTGCTCAGGCGCGCAGGGGACATAGTCATTCCTGAGAAATGTCTGGAGCTAGTCGTAATTTCGCTTGTAAGCCGTTCCAAGTCATTCTCTGTCCATAAACATCCGGACCAACACAATTCGGAAGATGTTTGGTTGGAACTTTGATAGCCTTGCTCTCGCAATCAGGGAGCATCTTCAACAATGCATGAAGGTCTGGGATAATATTGGCGACGTAGCAATGGAGTCTGAGCAAGTAGAAGAAGCGATTTCAAGCTACACTACTGCGTTGACTCTGAATCCTTCAAATCCTGCGAGTCTCCTAGTCAAACGAAGCAGAGCTCGGGCAATGCAAAGCTCGTGGGAGGGTGCATTGAAAGATGCAGACGAGGTATGGGGTTTTTTTTTTCTCTCTCGAGTATGCAGAGATGTTGAATTCCAAGAAATCAGGCAATCAAGTCAGACCCAAAGGATCCCTGGGGATATGAAAGAAGGCATGCGGCACTGCACGCTTTGCAGCGCTACGAAGAAGCAATTAGTACCCTGAATCACATGGTTTGCCTTACAGAAGATCCACTCGTCAATACGGGCACACCGTGCAAGTGTCACGGTGGCGGGGGAGACGCTGCACTAGCCCACCGTTTGGAGGATATCGTGGCTCGTTTGGGTGAAGCTGCGGTGCTTGCCTGGACGGGTCAGCCCTCGTCGTACAACAGCTGCCTGGCACTCTTGCAATTCATAACCAAGCCTCTCATTCTCCGCCCGCCATCGACGATGCTGAAATGGATGCGCGGGTCACGGAATTAAAAAGTTCGATGTCTCTTATAGATGCAGTGGTTGTTTATGACCGAGTCATCCGCTTGCCATCAACGCGGTTTGACCACCGGAGACTCTACCTGCCCTGCATCCTGTTCCCAGTCAAGAAGCTCGTCGTGAAAGATGCCGATATTGGCGAAGAGAAGTGTTACCGTGCCCGCGTATCAGGCATTGGCTACGTTGAATTTCGGACATCGGACCAGCTCTCGTTGGCAGAACCACGCAGGCTGGCTTTCGCCCATTCCTGGATTCGCGATTTGCGGGGCCCAGTCGAGGAGGAATCTTGTGGAAGCTCGTCGGATAGTGAGGTCGATTCTTTGTCGTGGCCCGGTTCGGACATGGAAGAAGAGTCTTTGTCTCCGGCCGCACCTGCTGAGGCTGCGCCTGATGTGGCCCCGCTGTATGCAGGACCCATCGCTACGATGGACGTCTCTACCCGGGCGTTGCAGTTGGTCGTCCGTCTGCAGCAGCCGTTCCGTGGGCTTTTGCTGCAGCAACAGTCGCATGGAGGGTACTACAAGCGGGTTGCTGCTGAACACGAGATCGTCGTGCCCGGACTTGAACGCCGCATCAGTTCTGCCAAGGATGTCCGCGTAGAAGTCGTGGAAATATTGTAATCGCAAACATGCAGAATTCGGTCTCTGGCACTGATGTTGAAGCTCGCGCTTGGTGAGTTTGAAGTACTGGACTCGGATGCTATGCTTTTTTGTAGTCATTTGTGTCTTTCTCGCTGATCGTGTAGTTTGGGAGTTCATACATGTATGTAGGCCACACCCGGCGTAATATAACATATTTGAAAACTACCACGAAAGGCTCGATTCAAAATATGTGCGCAAGAACAACGTCAGTTAGGCAATGAATCATGAACAACAGAATCTTAGTGTTATCCTACATATGTCCCCCGTGCTCCTGCCACTACGATATCTCTACAATTCCGACGCGGATTTCCTTCGCAGAGCTAATGCGGCGTTTAAGCCCTGGCAAGACGATCTCAAACTCAGCAGCGACCCGTTTGTATTCCCCATGGGATTGTTGCTTCAGCAAAAGAGCGTGGAACGGCTGTTGAAGACGGACGATGAACTGCAATGCGCGGGTATAGTCATCCATCGTGGCAATGGGTCCAGCATACAAGGGAGGAGCGGCTGCAGTGGGTGCAGCTCGAGATCGAGAATCTGCTTCGGCCTCCGAACCAGACCACGACTCCGACTCATCGCCGCTATCCGATGTGCTTCCCCAACCGATCTCGTCGAGTGGACCACGCAAGTCGCGAATCCAGGGATGGACGAAAAGGAGCTTGCACGGATCTGCCAACGAAACCTTGTCCGACGTCCGGAATTCTACCTGGCCGATCCCCGACACCCGAGCACCAAAACACTTTCCTTCATCGATCTCGGCATCAGGTTTCTCGACGAGCTTCTTGACCGGGAACAAGATACATGGGAGGTATAGTCTCCGGTGGGCAAATCGCGCTAATGGCAGGCGCATGATTCGGTCATAGACAGTCATTGCCTCTGTCTGAGACATCGAGCTTTTTAATTCCGAGACGCACCCATCCATTTCGACATCTTCAATGGCGAGCAAAGCCCGGGGAGGTCGAGGATGAAAGGAAAGGGAGGCTGGGAGATAGCTGCTGTACAATGAAGACGGTCCCGTCCAGCCAAGCACTGTCGCCTCGCCCGAACGAGCCATCAGCTCCTCAAACAGTTGGCATAACACTGCATCTCCTCCTGCTCCGCAGTGACACTCCAGAGCAATCATTTGTTTGATTGTATCAGCCGCATCATCATAGCGCTCCAAAGCATGCAGCGCAACATGCCTTCTTTCGTATCCCCAGAGACCCTTGGGATCTGCCTTGATTGCCTGAGTGGTTGAAACTCAGTGTCGTCACATAAGAAGATGGAAAAGCCATACGTCATCAGCATCTTTCAATGCATCCTCCCACAACATCATTGTTGCGCGAACTTTGCTCCGTTTGACTAGGAGACGCGCGGGATTCGAGGGATTCAAAGACAAAGCAGCAGAGTAGCTTGTAATAGCCTTTTCTGCATTATTAGACTGCACCGCTACGTTTCCAATGTCTTCCAACATGTTCATGCATTGCTGAAGGTGTTGCTGAATTTCAATAGCAAGTCCATCAAACTTCCATCCAAAAATCTTTCAAATAATGTAGGTCGCGTTGGAGATGGAGTGAGAGTAAGTAGCTTACAAGTGAGATTACGACCACTTCGGGACAATCTTGAGGGACAACAGGTTCCCCTGCGCGCCTGAGCCATTCCGCAGCCAGCTCATGGTCTCCTTCCTCCAACGACATACTTGTGAGTATGATGCACATTCGGGCCTGAATACGACCTGTTCATCATATCATGCTGGCCAAATCCTAAATTTACATACCCGGACTGTGATATACAAAGATTTGTCGTCCATAGCATCGATCAAGTCCTCGACTCGCGAAATAGCTTCATCATGTCTTCCACACTCAAACAGGACGATGGCCTGCATGAAGCCATGTATTAGCGCAAATAGCGACGAGAACAGTAGGTACGTGCCTTGATAAGCAAAACAAAATTGCTTTCGGGCAAGGAACCATTAGTGAACACGAGGTCAAATACGCGCATGGCAGCGTCGTGGTCGCCATTGGCTGCGCGGGCTATTGTGATTGCAATCTGCCCGATTGTGGACCGCTGAACCTCGATAGACTTGGTGTGCGATAGTTAATGCATGACGAAACCAAATACAATCTGAAGGCTACCTTTTTGGCATCATCTATAGCCAAGTTGTATTGTTTCAGACGGGACCGTACGAGGGACCGGTGAGCGAGGTATTGTGAATGACGAGAAGGATCCTGAACATCTAGGATATTTTCTGTCAGGACTTGTTCGGTGCGAGTCAAGTCACCCTGAGTCCAAGCTTCAAGTGTCTCTTCGCTGATTTTCATGAGTGGAAATTCTGACACAAACAGATCAGAAGAGGAGAACATCAACAGCATTTAACCCACTCACGACGCTGAGGAAACAGTAGGAGATTTCAAGTGTTAAGATTGGTCGACGTTTGGTAGCAAGAACACTTACATCTCCTGTAAGGTATGAGTCCGGAAGGACACCATGAAGACCCCTCACGGTGATTTTCCCGTTGTTTTCACCAGTAACAACGTAGGCACCATCAGGGGAGAGCGTCATGAACCAGACATCACTGGCGTGATTGATCACAAGACCAATTTGCTTGTATGTCGAGGCATCCTGAAAAGACAGCGAGCTGTTTTTGGTAACAGCGATGAACCTTTGGTTGGATGATGCTGCGATAGAAGAGAGGCCTGTGGAACTGCTACTGGTAGGAAGAGGCCATGTACTGAGCAAGGACCCTGACAATGTGTTAAAACACTTGGCTTCGTTGGATGGCAAAGAGGCAGCGTAAATTTGACAACCATCGGCTGACCAAGCAAGTGGTGAGGATATGAACGGCCCGAATGAGCACGGGATGTCGAGCAACTGTTGGCCGTCTTCGCTGTTAAAGATTTTGATTGACTCAGCTCCGGTCGCAGCGGTGGCAAGACGGCAGGTGTCCGGAGAGAACCGAACTGCAACCACGTTGGAGTTATGCTGCAGCGGGCCCACAAGTCGTTTGCCTGTGGTAGTGCTCCAGATAGATGCGTAGTTGCCTGACCCCGTGGCAAATGTCATCGAGTTAGAAGAAATATCAACCGACCCCACTCCGCCTGTGTGATCCGCGATGTCCAGAACTTTTGTATGAGTTTTCGCATTCCATACGCTGACATACGGATGTGAGATCAACCCGTACACCAGCCATTTGCAATCCCTTGACAGCGCGGTGGCCAAGATAGTGCACCCTGCTTGAATTGCTGAGCCAACCTGATTTCCGTCATCTACCTGCCATCGGCGAATCATCCTATCGGCACCACCGCTCAATACCTGCTTGCCATCCGGAGTAAAGCAACCCGAGTATACTACAGCATGTCCACACTGGATTTCAATCAAATCTGGCAGTAAGTGTCGACAAACAGTTATCGCAGGCCTGGGTCTGTCGAATAACTTGAAGGGCCCTACCTTTTTTTGCGGAATACATCGATCACGGAACTCTGACTGGTACGATAATGGGAGTACGGGGTCGAAGGTTAGTACTAATTACGTGTTCGTTGCGGCGCTGCAGCCTCGAGGCTTACTGTACCTTTCTGTATGGATGCAACCGGGTGTTACGGGTACCCCTGACTCCAGAGTTAGCAACCGGACCCCCGTTACCCGTCACGGTTGCCCGTTTGAGTATGCAACGCTTCAACCTTTACCTGACTACCCGAAAATTTCGGAAAATTTCCTTCCACTCTTGACTGATAAACATATATTTTGTTGGTGCAGTGGTACATCCAACACGGCCATTCAGGTGGCCACCCGGGCCGGCAATGTCGATCTCCACGTACGTAGTAGCATCAGGCAGATATGTACATAAGGAATGCACGATTCAAGAGAGGAGTGCGTGGACAGCAAAAACTGAGATGAATTTCAGGCGTGTACGTACCATACAGGAACAACATTAGTCAGGCTGATGGATCGTAGGCAACAAAATTCTACACATGTCCCCGCGCTGCTGCGATTACGAGATCTCTACGATCCCGACGCGGATTTCCTTGGCAGAGCTGATGCGGCGTTTAAGCCCTGGCAAGACGATCTCGTGCTCAGCAGCGACCCGTTTGTATTCCCCATGGGATTGTTGCTGCAGCAAAAGAGCGTGGAATGGTTGTTGCAGACGGACGACAAGCTGCAATGCGCGAGTATAGTCATCCACTGTGGCGATGGGTCCAGCATACAAGGGAGGAGCAGCCGCAGTGGGTGCAGTTCGAGACTGAGAATTCGCTTCGACCTCCGAACCAGACCACGACTCCGACTCATCGCCGCTGTCCGATATGCTTCCCCAACCGACCTCGTCGAGTGGACCACGCAAGTCACGAATCCAGGGATGGACGAAAAGGAGTTTGCACGGATCTGCCAACGAAACGTTGTCCGACGTTCGAAATTCCACCTGGCCGATCCCCGACACTCGAGCACCGAAACACTTTCCTTCACCAATCTCGGCATCAGGTTTCTCAGCGAGCTTCTTGACCGGGAACAAGATACATGGGAGGTATAGTCTGCGGTCGGCAAATCGCGCTAATGGCAGATGGATCACTCGCTCGTAGACGAGCATTGCCTCTGTCTGAGACATCGAACTTTTCAATTCCGAGACGCGCCCATCCATTTCTGCAGCTTCAATTGCGAGCGAAACTTGAGGGGTTTGAGGATGAAAGGAAAGGGAGGCTGGGATACAGCTGTTGTATGAGGAATATTGTCCCGTCCAAGCAAGCACTGTTGCCTCGCCCGAACGAGCCATCAGCTCCTCAAACAATTGGCACAACGCTCTATCCCCTCCTGCTTCGCAGTGACACTCCAGAGCAATCATTTGTTTGATTGTATCAGCCGCTTCATCATAGAGCTCCAAAGCATGCAGTGCCGCATGCCTTCTTTCGTATCCCCAGAGACCCTTGGGGTCTGCCTCGATTGCCTGAGTGGTTGAAACTCAATTTCGTCACATAAGAGTAATAGAAAAGCCATACGTCATCAGCATCTTTCAATGCGTCCTCCCATAACATTGTTGTTGCGCAAAATTTGCTTCGTTTGACCAGGATACGCGCGGGATTCAAAGGATTCAAAGACAACGCAACAGAGTAGCTTGCAATGGCCTTTTCTGCATTCTTAGACTGCATTGCTACATTGCCAATGTCTTCTAAGATGTTCATGCACTGCTGGAGGTGTTTCTGGATGTCAATAGCAAGACCATCAAAGTCCCATCCAAAAATCTTCCGAATACTGTGGGTTACGTTGAAGATGGAGTGAGAGCAAGCAACTCACAAGTGAGATGACGACCAGTTCACGACAATCCTGAGGGACAACAGGTTCCCCTGCACGTCTGAGCCATGTCGCGGCCTGCTCATGCTCTCCTTCCTCCAACGACATGCCTGTGAGTATGATGTACATTCGGGCCTGAATATATCAACCTGTTTATTATTTTATGCTGGTCAAATCCTGGAAGTAACATACCCGGACTGTGATATACAAAGTTTTGTCATCCATAGCATCGATCAAGTCTTCGACTCGCGAAATAGCTTCATTGTGTCTTCCACACTCAAACAGGATGATGGCCTGCATGAAATCAAGTATTAATGCAAATAGCGACGAGAACAGTAGGCACGCGCCTTGATAAGCAAAACAAAATTGCTTTCGGGCAAGGAACCATTAGTGAACACGAGGTCAAATACGCGCATGGCAGCGTCGTGGTCGCCATTGGCTGCGCGGGCTATTGTGATTGCAATCCGACCGATTGTGGACCGCTGAACCTCGATAGACTTGGTGTGCGATAGTTAATGCATGACGAAACCAAATACAATCTGAAGGCTACCTTTTTCGCATCGTCTATAGCCAGGTTGTATTGTTTCAGACGGGACCGTACGAGGGACCGGTGAGCGAGGTATTGTGAATGACAAGAAAGATCTTGAACATCTAGAATCTTTTCTGTCAGGACTTGTTCGGTGCGAGTCAAGTCGCCCTGAGTCCAAGCTTCAAGTGTCTCTTCGCTGATTTTCATGAGTGGAAACTCTGACACAAACAGATCAGAAGAGGAGAACATCAACAGCATTTAACCCACTCACGACGCTGAGGAAACAGTAGTAGATTTGACACTTTGAGATTCGTCAACGTCTAGCAACAGAGACACTTACATCTGCTGTAAGGTACGAGTCCGGAAGGACACCATGAAGACTCCTCACGGTCACTTTTCCGTTTTTTTCCCCAGTAACAACGTTGGCGCAATCAGGGGAGAGCGTCATGAAGTAAACATCACTGGCGTGATCGATCGCAGGACCAATTTGCTTGTGTGTCGAGACATCATGGAAGGACATCGAGGTGTTTCTGGTAACGGCGATAAACCTTTCGTTGGACGAAGCTGTGATAGAAGATAGATTCATGGAACTGCTACTGGTCGGAAGAGGCCATACATAGATCAATGACCCTGAGGATGTGTCAAAACACTTGGCTTCGTTGGACGGCAGAGAGGCAGCAAAGATTCGACAGCCATCGGCTGACCAAGCAAGTGGCGAGGATATGAACCGCTCGAATGAGCACGGGATGTCGAGCAACAGTTGGCCGTTGGCGCTGTTAAAGATTCTGATTGACTGTCCAGCGGTGGCAAGAAGGCGGGCGTCCGGAGAGAACCGAACTGCAACCACGGTGGAGTCATGCTGCAGCGGGCCCACAAGTAGTTTGCCTGTGGTAGTGTTCCAGATAAATGCGCATTTGTCTACCCCACCCGTGGCAAATATCGTCGAGTCGGAAGAAATATCAACGGACAGCACTGCGCATGTGTGATCCGCGATGTCTAGAACTTTTATGTGAGTTTCGGCATTCCATACGCTGGCATACGGCGCATGTGAGGCCAACCCGCACACCAGCCATTTGCCATCCCTTGACAGCGCGGTGGCAAAGATTTTGCACCCCGCTTGAATTGCTGAGCCAACCTGATGTCCGTCATCTACATCCCATCGGCGAAGTATCCCATCGGCACCACCACTCAATACCTGCTTGCCATCCGTAGTAAAGCAACCTGAGTATACAGCATGTCCACACTCGATTTCAATTACTTTCGAGCAATCTGGCAGTAGGTGTAGACAAACAGTTATCGCAGGCCCGGTCGAGTCTCGAATAACAACGGACTTACTTTTGTCTGCGGAATTCTGCATCGATAACGGAATTCAGACGCTGATGATCACGGTGCTGGCACGATGATAAGAGCACAGCCTGTAATGGGATAGCAATTACGTATCCCCGCGGCCCGGCGTTGTAGGCCTCGCCGAGGCCCGAGGCTTGCCATGAAGGCTAGTACAACAATGTGCCATAAGGCTAGACTGAACGCTATTCAAGCAGAAGAACGAAAACATCCCATTCGATGTTCATCTTATGGCCGGCGCTTGGATGCTCAGGCAGTCACGATTCACCTTCAGGCTGCCTTTACAGATGAAGGTCTTTCAGAACATCTTGACCATAGGTCAGTCTGATTTCGATTAGCACGTCATACTATATTTGCTCATATGATTCCAGTGACGCAACGCGACCATTCCACCACGCAAGATGCAGCTAAGAAGAAATCCCGTCAGTAGAGCTTGTGGGGGCTCCGAGTGAGCGATCAGGTCTCACTGAGGGCCCGGCCTGGCATCTATAGGTAATCTTACCTGCAGGATCTTACATCGGGTAGTGCAAACGAGTAATAACCCACTTGTTGTCCCATCCCAAGCACAAAATAGCACCCATCGAGGGAGGGGAAACAGATCTTTGTGTCTCAATTTCTCGAAATTGGTGAATCGACGAGATTGGAGGTAAGTGGTCTAGTCAGTACATATGTGTCCGTTAAATGATTACAGTAGGCGAGCCATGGCGATAACTACACAACCTCGAGTCCCAGATATCCATCACCACCACCACCATGAAACAGCATGGACGGGCCACCTGCGCCCAGATACTCTTTCACGTCGCCCTGTCCGAATGACTCTACAAACCTAGGGATGACGCGACGAACAAGGCAAACCAAAAGAGAAAGAGAAAAGCGAGAAAGTGATCGTCCCCAATCAAGGCTTGCCAAACACGAGCTTGCCCGTAGAATGCCCATTCCCATGCTTCTCGACCTCGATCCCGGTCAACCTTGTCTTGCCATGCAACCAATCGAGCCTGCGCACGCCCCCCTCCCAGCCCCCGCCCATCTTGGTGCACCGCTTCTCGTACGCCCGCGTCACTTTCCGCTGCGCCCGACTGCCGTGCCCAAGCGCCTCCCACTCCTGCGGCGTCACCCGTGTGAGGAGCGTCGTGTGCAACGAATATAGCAAATCTAGGTTCGTAATGTTCGTTGACCGACTAGACTTGCCCGACAACGACCCCGACCCGCCGCCAGCATAGTAGAACGTGGTACCACCGCTACTCGGGGAAGAAGTAGATGGACCGACGACGACTGGCCATGGAAACTTGTCGGAGCGCAGGACGAGCCGCGAAGCGGCCGGCGTAGGCGGATCCGTGGCAGGCTGCGCAAGCGTGTGTGCCGGGACGGCGGAGTGCGTCGTCCGGTCGAGCACGGTGCGCGAAGACGGTGTGTACGTGACGTCGTACGAAACCGGCGCGTTGTGCAACCGCGTCGACGCGAACAAGGGGTGCATGTGTAACGAGGTCGGATAGTGCGGCATTTTGGGTTCGGCGCTGCCTGCGTCTGGAAGGAATGCAATGCGTCAGAATCAGTCGCGGGAAGGGGACAGAAATCTGCGACGACGTGACGTACAAGAGTGTATGGATCCTGTGGCGGATGAAACGCTGCCTTGCCATGGTGGATTATGTCTCAATGACGGTCGCCGCTCATATCTGACGTGGTGCGAAGAGCTGCCGGCGGACGACCCAGGAGGTGCGGATCCAGGCAGGAGCGACGAGCTCGAGTTGGTTCGAGACGACGGCCCAAACGACACGGACGGCGACATCGACGGTGTGTGGGGCATGGCATAATGAGCTACTTGATCGGGGAGAGGAGGTCAGTCAGTAAAGGATGGAAGTAAGGACAACAACACGCACGATGCTCAGAGGACTTGTAACTCGCGCGCCGGTATAACGGCGACCGGTCAGCCTTGGAAGACGACCCGTACCTCACCTCGCCAGAAGAGCTCGATGCACGCGCAGGGACGTCAAAGGCATACCTTAATGGCGAAGGTGCGGTGGTACGAGCAGAATAGCTATTGCTGCGCTTCGTCTTCAAGCGTGGTGGGGAAGTGGGTCCAGCAGAAGCTGAACTTGGGACTGCGTAGATGTAGTTGGGGGTTGGCTGGGAGCGGGAACGCCAGTGTGACTTCGGAGACTGCTCTCTAGAAGGAGAGTTGTCGCGAGAGTGTCCCCCGAAGATGTAGCGCAGGTAGGAAGTCATCCTGTTTGGTCTAGTGGGTCGCGAACGCAGTGGCGTATGTACAGAGTCCACTGGGTGGAGGAGACGGTTTATATACGCGTGATAAGAAGATCTCAGGGTCTGGGAAGGGCATCAGTCTACAGGTTCTAGACATGGTCCAAAGCGGCGAATTGAAGTAAGAGAATCCCCAGAAAAGGCGGCGGGCGTGCTCCGCCGTGGTGCCGGATTGTTAGGAGGGTCTGGTGCCGAGAATGCAAGGCGGACTTAAAAGATTCGAGAGATCTCTTGATAGAACTATAGGCGACATTCGGCAGGGGGCCAGTTATCACGTCTTTGACATTGCTTGAAAGCTGCTTGCAGTTCTATGCGACTGGTCGGCGAAAAAAGGGTGGTCTGCGAGGGGGCGACTGAGGTAAACTTGAGGCGGGTTTACCGCGTCGGGTGGCAAGGTGACTAGTGAATCGGCGTTTAACGTTTAGTTCGCAGGACCACAACGAGGCGCATGTTCGAGATTGATCATCAACCAGAGTCTCGCTTCCCGACACATGGTAACCGCGTGTTCGGAATTTACGGCCATGGTGCACGACGTGACGGTCCGGCCCGTTGATACGATATGTCGTGACCGCAGTAAATGCTGGCAACTTTTAACTGGCACCTTGCACGACCGAACTAGTCAACGTTCTGAACCAGATTTCAAGTTTCTCAATCCTATCTGGACGCAGGGAGAATAACACACGCCAGGCTGAGAACGAGCTGTTGAAAGCGAAATGAACGCGTGTTCCACTGGATCGTTTCAATTATGTACTCACAAGTACCGATTGAAATATACATACATATACATCTCTGATATGAACAAAACAATGGGAAAAAAAATCACTTCTTTACTCGGCTAGCGCCCAGATTCTTCAAGAAGACATGAAGTCATTCACTCGCTAGCCGAAATGAAGAAGATGATTGATTGCTCTCCAGGCGGGTTGATCGTTGATCGTTACAATATTATTACCTCTTCATGTTCGAATTCACCAGCCTCGATCCTGTGCGCTGGTGATATTGCTTGGATATGATCCATGCTGGGTTCTCATGCCCAGGCCAATGCAATGACAGATCTGCCTCAGGCTCGTCTGTCGGCGGGAAGTTGGACCGACTTTAGAACTGGTGGTGGTTCGCTAAACCTCCGTTGCGCACTGATCGCATGATGACAAAGAGAATTGAACAGAGAAAAAGGGTTCTATAGAATCATCAAGGCAACGAGCAGGCAGGCTCAGGGCCCAACTCGAATCTGTTCCTGGATGATAACGGAAGTGGAAGTTGAATCTGGTCCAAACAAAGGACAACCGGCGATCGTTTGCTACAGCAGCACTCTGGTTGACGTTCACCATGACGCCAACATTTGGGAAAATTCTGCACAAGTTTAAGTGGCACACGGGCTCTTCCCAACCCCGCCCAGCGTTAGAGTTAGGTGACCCCACCACTGACGAGCAGGTTTATCGTTTTCGAAAGCAAAGGGGCGTAAATCTCGGTAAGGAGATGCTGTTCCAGCGTCGAACGGAGTCATGGAGCGCGCAGGTTCTTGGTTTGTCCTGGAGCGGTGGATTTCAGAAGCACCGTTTTTGATGGCTGTATCACCCGGGCAGAGCGACTTGGACGTCGCCAGAGGCCCTCGCGCAAAGGAAATCTTGGAACGCCACTGGGACACTTGGATCACGCAGAAAGATTTCGAGTGGCTCGCGGCCAAAGGGATAAACGCAGTCAGGATTCCAGTACGCTCTGTCTCTTTTCTGATGGGCATACGCTTTACGAGCTCACGGAACACAGATTGGTTATTATCACTTGTGCAGTCTCGATAGGTCTCTGTTGTCGGAGACAGATTTCCGTGACCTCGACAGCGTGTTTGAGGGTGCTTGGACTCGACTCGTCCGAGCAGTCGAGACCGCTCAGTCTCTTGGCATTGGTGTATTATTCGGTCTGTGATTCTCGTCTTCCATTCCGCCTTGCTAATAGTATGTACAGATTTGCATTCTGCCCCCGGGAAGCAGAATCAGGATTCTCACTCTGGAACTTCTTCCCCTGAGATTCAGTTCGCCACTCGGTCCAATCTGGACCTTACGGCCCGAGTCCTCCTCACCTTACTGTCTGCCACACGGTCGCTGCGGTTGGAGCACGATCCCCCGATTACCAACATCATCGGAATCGAGCTCATCAACGAGCCCAGACCGCCATCCCATTCCACGTTGAAAGACTGGTATGCAAAGGTGATAAAGGAGCTGCACGCGGTCGACCCAGGAATGCCGATTTACATATCCGACTGTTGGATGTCGGACGACTACGCCCACTTCATCAAGTCGCTTCCCGGATCTACTGCGCCGGTCTGTCTAGACCACCATCTCTATCGCTGTTTTACACAAGAGGATATTTCGACTCCGGCAGCACAGCATTCCACATCGCTGATGGATCATGGTGCACCGACGCCGCAGACGTTCGCACGCGTGGCAGGCGTGCTCGAGGACGCCGGTGGCGCACTGGTGGTCGGAGAATGGTCTGGCGGCCTGAATCCAGGCTCGTTGTCACATGGCCATGGTCATCATGTGGACGCGCGGGAAGAACGAGCCACGTACGTGGCCACTCAGCTTGCCCTGTTCGAGCAGCACTGTGCAGGATGGTTCTTTTGGACGTACAAGAAGCAATATAGTGGCGATCAAGGGTGGTCGTTCAGAGATGCTGTCGGAGCGGGTGTATTTCCGGATCGCGTTGGCGTGTACCCGAATAGGGACCTCCCCGTAGACGACCCGGATCGGGCGGGAAGGAAGGCTGCAGCGTTGAGTCGCGCTTTGGGTTAATCCATGTCCATGTTCCCTCGCAGCATTCACTTATTTAATTGTTGTTCATGGTTTCAAGGTCAACACACTTCCTATTGGGCACAGTATCCGGGGCGTTACGAACATTGGCGTTTTAGCAAGGGTTATGATCAAGGCTGGGAAGACGCTTACGCATTTCTGCTGCACAGCGTTGCAAAGCAGTGTGTCGTCTCCGAGCTCGGATTCCAGGGACCTTGGAAGAAGAAGAGGGCGCACGAACACGGCGTTGAAAGCGGGTTTAGCAACAGTATTTGGGAATATGGTATGTATTCGCATTGGTGGTTCATCGGTCATCGGTCATCGGTCTCGGTTACATTCCGTTCCCCCCCTCTTACTCACGCAGAACGGGACTGATATCCCTTCTTCTATCTGTCAGAGCATGCTTATGTGCAAGCCATACGCGCAGCGAACCTCGATTTCCAGACTGTGTATTGCTGAGGTGAGCGATCTCCGAGTCGTTTATGGTGAGAGCCTCGCGATGAAAAAGCCAACAGGCATCTTATCTGCCCTCTCCGCGATTGGCTACTCTATCGACCACTAGCTCACTTGAACACTCACACTATCTCAAACATAATGCCTATCAAGACTGTTGCATTGGCAGTCCGATGATCTGTCACTGCGCGTCACGAGCAAAAAGCTTTCAGGTTACAATACAGAGTATACAAGTCATACTGTACAACTACTACGCAACAAACGTCGAATGCATAGACGTGCGTTCGCTACCATATCCTATCAGCCAAACATCGTCCGTCGTCTATAGTGATAAGTATATTCAGGATCAGGTATAACATCAAAAGACAAAAAATAGCCGCTGCCACCCGCCCATCATTATCACAGAGTCTACCCCACGTTCAGACGGTGAGGAGTCTCCAGTGGTAAAACCCGTCCTCGTCGTGCGTCCTGATCAGTCCCCTAAACACATGCTTCTCCCGCAAATAGTCGATACGCTTGACCCCCCGGCTCGCCTCCACCTGTGACGACGACGGCACGCTCCTGCACCGTCGCGTATATGCGCGCGCGATCTCCGTTTCTTCCGACAAGCTGAGCCTCGCCCAGTCTTGGTGCGTGATTTGGCGGTGGAGCGACGAGTGGATCATGTACAGGACATCCCCGAGCGAGATCGGAGGCATCCCGGAGGATACCGGGGTCGTCGCAGCGTATCCGTCATAGTGGAACTCGAGGTCGATCGGCCACTGCGGGATAGCGTCATGCGAGATGCGCATGCGCGTGAGGGGCGGATACGTCGCGGACTGGTTGAGCTCGTCTGCGGTCATCATTGCAGATTGGCCGTGACCCATCCAACGGAGGGGGGAAAAGGTCGGCGATGCGAGGTCAAAGTAAAAGTCGGTGCGGGGGGCTTCGCCGTTCAGGAGGGGGTGGATCTGGAAGTGGGAAGACGGAGAGCCAGACCATGGTGAAGAGGAGGCGGGTTCCCAGGGGGGGAAGCCACCGCCGAAGGAGCGCCTGCGGTGGCTTGGTGTGGACGGGGCAGAGAGGAAGGGGCTGGGAGGCATGCCATGCCAGGATGGTCTGCGGGGACGAGGAGGGGCGTTCCAGTAGGAGTCATCGAAGTGTACATTGTGAGGTGTGTTGGGTCTGAGATATGGGGATGAGGGTCGGTATGGGGATGAGGGTTGGTATGGGGAGCTCGGGAAAAGCGTAGCAGGAGGTATGAAAGGCGAGCGTTGTGTGTACGGGCCGTACCCTAGATAGGGAGTGGGCTCAAAAGCTGAGGGAGTATAGACGTATGGACCAGACATTGATGATGATATGATCGCTGATCAGAACGGGCAGAGAGGACACGGGGTCATGTGTATTATATCTTAAAGATAGGCGGTCCATCGAACACAGCCTCAGTACTATGAGGTACCGAGCTGTCGTCATCCATTACTTACACAGCCGGGTGTACCTCACAGCCGTCTGAAGCGGAGGCAGAGCAGATCAACGCCCAAGTGGAGCGCTTTTGGGTCTTGGCTTGGCTCTCTCGAGGAAGGTGGGGTGAAACCACAAAGACGTCACCAAAGCCGCAGCGCTAGCAGAGCCATGATACATGACCAGTGACTCATCACACTCACCTGATTCTTTTTTTTTTTTTTTCATTCCCAGCCGCATCAGGCGCCCAAGTTTTTCCCATCCTTCGCATCTGAGTTGACTCCGTCGAATTAGCGAGCTTTGATAACGCGTTTATGTAATGCCGCACTGGCGCGGATGAGTCGAACCCGCGGTACCAGGCTGGCAGCAGTGCCTTCAAGGACCCTTTGTCTGAATCATGATCGCATCATCGTAACCTTACCTGCTGCGAGCGTACAGAGAAAATAACAATCACCAAGCCATGCCTAGTGAAGCGGCTGCGGAGCCATTATCAAAATAGTAGCGATGACAAGTGACTGCGGCGGCGGTTGGAGGAGTGAGGCGATAGAGACAAATCAGTGCAAATCTGTATGGCGGTTGATGTTATGCAATATTCTCCCCGTACTGTTTTGCAGGATCATATATATCGGAATGTCGCAAATTTGCAATCCTTGTTGCTCCTCAATTCTGCAAGATTCTACGTCATCTCACTCCCATTTTGCAACTTGGCCCCTCCTCAATTTCGGAAGATTCTGTATCTGTTGCCAATCTGTAAGATTGCCTTGCATTGAGGCAACTGGAGCTTGTTATAGCAGCTTACTTAGGAGTTTCAAGCTATGAATATACAGAAATAAAATGTAGTTTATTTGTGGTTTCGGATCGGAGGACTTGGTCTGGCAAGTGTCACAGATAGATGAGTCGTTGTAGCAGCTTATCCAAGTTCTTCGTCTGGATGAACCCGGTGACCGTCAGAGCTCGGCTCGCTTCTCAGGCCTCAGGCCTCCGTACCCACTGCCAGAATTTCGCCGACTGATGGTGTGGCGCGCTCAACAACTTTTCACTTTCCCACGAGTTTCAGGGAGGCGCCTAGACTCAAACCATCCGTTTTGGTGCCGGTTGAGGCTCGGATGAAGCAGGCGACCAAAACGCCTTCGTCTCCTGTCAAAAGTCTCCAAAGTTTTGGTCGCCGGACACACCTGAACCTCAATCCGGCACCAAAACGGATGGTCAGAGACTAGGAATTACCCGGATCTCCATCGCTCGGTAACTCGTTGTGCTAAAACATAGACGAGCTACTTGAAACAGGTTAAGGAGTCATCACTAAACATACCTGGTGGCCAGCATAACGCCGGTCTGGCCCATAGTGACTTCGACACACACTCCCTTGTAGCATGTGCTGATGAACCTTGATAACCCAAGCCAATCATATCACCATGTGTTTGATCTGCAAGCAAGAGGATCTGCGACCCAGGGACACAGCAATTCGTCCCGCATCCTTATGGGTAAGTGGAGAGAGTATATAAGCCGTTCAGTCAGCTCAGCTCCGCAGCACCACAGCTTCAAACATGTTCATGTTTGATGCTACCCACCTTCTCACTACGTTGGCGGCTTTTGGCAGTGTCGTCGGGTCCACCCACTCTAGTGATACGCAAGGGTTATCCTTTTCATCCAGCCTTCCATCCAATGAGACATGCATGAAAATTGCATCCTCCATCTCCAATGAATCACAAGTCTTTTATCCAGGTCCGTCATTGCATGTTCTGTCATGTCATTGACCTCATGTTCAAGATGTTTACTACAGGATCGCCTATTTACCAACAGGATCTCAGTCACTATGCTTCCTCGAGTATCCAGATGGCGGCTTGCTCGCTTGAACCCGGCACGCCCGCTGACGTTGGAATTGCAGTAAGCACGCTCTATAGATTTCCCAGTCTTCGCTAGTATGGATGATCAATCTAGCTTGGCATTCTTGGTCAAACAAAAACTCCATTTGCTGTTGGTAATCTTTCCTTCTTTGGCAATTCAAGACTCGTCTAATTTACTCCAATAGGTCAAGGGCGGCGGTCACGCCACCAATCCGACGTTTTCGTCAACCAACGGTGTCCAAATAGCGATGTCAAGATTCTCTGACGTTGTTTATGATCCTGAGGCACAGAAGGCTACCATAGGAGCGGGTATGATTTGGGATGACGTTTATGCAGCTCTTGAGCCACATGGAGTGACTGTCGTCGGCGGACGAGTACCCGGTATCGGTGTCGCCGGATTCACGCTCGGAGGAGGTGTGTTCCTGCTCGTCGACAACTAAGAGGCCATTTTTACGATGCGAGCAGGTTATTCGTGGTTGACGAACCAATATGGTTTGACCATTGATACCGTGCAGTCTTTCGAGCTGGTAATGCCTAATGGGACAGTCCTCAACGTCACCCAGACCTCAAGTCCTGACTTGTTCTTCGCACTCAAAGTTTGTCCTTCCAAGTTACCATAAGATTACCTCATCATCTTCTCTTTGTAGGGTGGCCAGAATAACTTCGTATGAGGAAAGGTTTCGCGAGCGAATCTCTGCTGATCGTCGGTTCAGGGGATCGTAACCAGGTTTATATTGGAGACTTTTCCCCAGACACAAGTTTGGGTGTGCATGGATCTATTTTTGTTTCTGGCGCTGAGTTTAACCCGTGATGGAAAGGGTGGTACCATTACCTATAACGCCGATGTCGTAGACCAGGTCAACCAAGCGGTGGCCGATTTTTCAGCAAAGAACACGGATCCAAAGGCTGTGATACTCCCAGCGTACAACTTCAATGCAGGCGTTGTGAGACCCTCTTGCAGCGTTTTGTCAGAGATCCAACTCAACATGTTCGTTTCCATGTCATTTAGCTGTTCGTGAGTCACGTCATTTTCTATGATGCACCAACACCACCCCCCGGCACCTTTGAGGCATTCTTGAAAATTTCGTCGCCCTCAAGGAACGTGTCGACGTACGCCTACCTCGACTTTGTGAAGTCTTCACCCGCAAACGCCACTTATGGTTATCGGTAAGCGCATAGCTCATGAAAGCAAAGACGATTCCAACAACGTTGACAGAGGCATCTACAATACGATTTCCGTCACGGATTATTCTTACTCCTTCCTTCAGACGGTCGTCAACGAGACAACTGTAAGTGCAAGGTCCCAAGTCTAATTCCTGTTGCGAGTCACTAACTATTCCACTCTAGTATTGGGGCGAAAAGCTTTCGGATTCAGCGTTCTTAGTTTCTTACGCCGTGGAACCTTTTCTCCCCTCGATCTTCAGTCACAATTCGACTCCATCCGCCTACCCGCCAGACCGTACGCTAGGTCTTTTCCCACTGAACATCTATTTCGCATGGCAGTCAGCAGAATTCGATCAAGTGATACAAGATGCGACAAGGACTAGCGTGCAGACGCTACAAGCGGCTGCGATCAATGACGGCGACAGCTTTGCCGACGCCGTTGTCTATCCTAACTATGCCATCTTCGACACGCCGCTGGTCGAATTGTATGGTGCGAACGTGCCTAGATTACAGAAGATCAAAACGGAGGTGGACCCAGAGAACGTGATGGGACTTGCTGGTGGCTTCAAGCTGTGATTCCGAGTTCTATTTTCGTGCATGACACAAATGTCAACAGTTTTCTCAGTGAGAGTCGAGCTACCATTTAGAGTCCTCAGTTCGAGCGTTCACATATTGTTAGCATCCATGAGAATGACGGTAACCCTGTGAGAGAGACGAAAACGTCAGGACCACTTGAATCTTCAACTTTGCTCGCTATGTTTCACAGTGCAAGGAAAGACGAGTAAGATGCAACTGCTCAATTTGAGTTCCAGGCCATCGGGGGAGACAGCGGAGCAACTATGCCCTCTTGCTTGATCATTGGACTGATTTTCTGGTATATAAATCTCTCCAAATGTGACCGCGATTCAACCTTTGCGATGATTATGATAAACAATGAACAAGGGTAAGCTTCTAGCAGCGTTAGCTGCATTCCAAATGCTACGAAAGGAGTGTCTATATACGGATCAACACATCGCGCGTCGTCTGACAAGAGAGTCCAGACGCTCTCGAGCCTCCCCAACAACGGCACGACTTCGAAAGCTTGACCACTGCCATACCAGGAGGCCCAGATTCGGACATCATTATTCATTATCTGGACCAATCAACACGATCAGGACGTGTGAGTGCACTGCATATGGGAAAGAGAAGCGATGTCATCTCGCTAGGTAAGGTCTGGAGAGGAATATATATGGGTTACAGGCAAGTTACAAGCGTCCTTGGGGTCACTGAGTCCCGACCAATCATACTAGCTAGGCCTACTAACTAGACATAAATTACCAAACGAAAATTCAGTCCATCGTCAAGAAATGATGTACTTGAAATAAAAATAAAAGACGAAGAGGTGCAATTCCACAACGAACTCACAAACTACCGGGCACCCGATGCGCTGGATTCATGAGCCCCAAATTCAACCACCAAGTTCGGTCCCACGTCGATATCCACACACCCCACCAGTGTTTCCGATCACCCAGCACATCTACGCGCCGGAACCCCTGACGCCCCTCCCATCCCTCCAGCCCATTGCTCTCCCAGCACCGCTCCCGATATGCGTCCACGAGCCGGTCGTAGTTGCTCGGGTGCAGCTCACACACATACCACGCCTCCAGGTCCGTCAATGGGACCTGGAAGTACCGGTATATCGCCTCGAACAAGTCTCGCACCGTTACCGCCCGCCCTTGTCCGTGTCCATGTCCTCGCTGAGCAGTCTGGTCAACCACGACGGGACCCCACAGCGTCGACATGTACCCGACGTCGCACGTCACCATCATCATCTGTGCGCCCACATCCGTGACCGGGTGCTCCCACACCCCACCCAACTCGACAACGACATGGTTTGCCGTCAGCCGTCGCGCCGTCGACGGGTGCCTGGTCACGTTCCAATAGATCTGTGGCAAGTTTGCGTTGTTTGGGTTTGGGATGACGTACGGAGACAGGCGGATAGGGGCACTCGCGCGTCCCCAGCGTTGGTGGTGGTGGTCGAGGGGAGGCCAGGTACCCGGCGTCCACTGCGGCATCGTGCCTGGGAGAGGATGGCCTCCGGTGAGGGAGATGGCAGACCAGGGGCTTAGAAGGTGGGGGATCGACGGGTTGAATTGAGGATGGGGCGTCCAGGCAAGGTTACCCGTGTGGAACGCCCAGATATAGTGGTTGGGAGCCCAAGGTGGCAACGACCAGGGAGAGGGGGCATTGATACCGTGCATCGGACGGTTCAGGAGATCTAGCGTATTGTGAGAGGCGAAAAGTCAGCGACAACAAAACAGGAGGAAACGCGTACGCAAAGGAAGGAAGAAAGAAAGCGTTACCTCCATTGACTTGAACGCCAGGATTCCCACCTCCTGGAAAATTCTCCGGATGCCTTGGAACTGACCCATTCCTCCTTCTCCGCCTGCGCATCCCACTGAACAGACCGTCAACAATGAGCCGAACGACGTCGTATTCCACGCGTCAGTGGCGATGGAATGGGAGGAGCACCCTGCAGCATACCTTGTAAAGACAGGCGCAAACGCAGAATGCCTCGCAAAATCATGCGTGTGCGGTACGCGTGACCGTGCATTCATCGCATCCGCCTCCGTTTCGAAACCGGGCATCTCATCCAGACGATTGTTGCGCATCATGTCTTCGACGTGTCCGGCTGCTGTCGCGACGTCGCGCCAGAACCGTTCACGTAGCGAGAGACCTGGTGAAGCTATCGAAGAGAATGTGGGAGCTGGTTTAGTATATACGCAGAATTACCCAGACACCCATCATCCTTGCACGCATTGGGGCATAATAGAAGCAAGAGACTGTCGGCAGGACGTACAGCAAGAATACAAGGGAACAAAAGGGAACGTACGTGACAGTCCATGACTCAGCTGAACCTACAGTTGGACCTACAAACCAACTTTGGTCAGTCCAACAGACGAACCGCTTTTCTCCGGTGGCTCAGGCTC